>PVLD010007066.1:0-94637 GCA_004027595.1 Dinomys branickii
GTATCAGATTCAAGATGTGGAGCTATAAATTCCAAAGGCAGTTCAGCAGGTGAAGGTCAGCTGCAAAGGCTGCTCGAATGATTCCTTCTCTTTGGGAGAATGTCCCTTAAGCTTTCTGCTGAGAGTTCCGCTTAAAAGGCTGTACAGATATTGGTTAGATACTCCCTACCTAGTGACCTGGGTGAGGTGTAAAACTAATAATTTAAAGATATTTTTATTTTAAAAATGTTGTTCTGAGGGGAATCAAAAGGAAAGTAAGTCATTAATTTCCTTGAAAAATGCTTCCTTCCTGCTAGCTCCCTAATGTACACCATACGCCGTCTGGGTGTCTTCCTAGCTCTCTGAAATTTCTCGTTTCCTTTGTGGGATCTTCTCCCGTGACGTCGCTCTTTATTTACTTTGTCCCCATGAACCTGTTACTTCTCCAAGTTTAATCCATCTTGGGAAACAGCACATCATATATTTGTCGCTCAACCTGGAAACCTAGCTCTCTCCCCTCTACTGTAACTCCACATTTTCTCCACAAGTCTTGTGGCTTTTACTTAGAAAACAAACTTTGGAGTTGTTAACACTTCTGCTCATTTCACCATTGCTCTCTTAATCTAGGCCGCCATGACATCTTGCATGAAAATGGTGCGGTCTCCTCTCGGAGCTTTTCTTCCCCTTTCCTTCTGCTTGCACTTGGCCTAGTTCATTCCCTGAAATCCTAGTGATCTTTTTAAAACACAATCAGGCCACCTCACTTACTAGCCTTGTAACACCCTTTACACAGCTTTCCAATTCACTGAGTCTGATTCTTTTCTGTAGCTTATGAGTCCCTTTCAAAACTAGGCCTAGTTTAGGTTTCCAAACTGACCTCTGGCTGTCCTGTCTCCTGACCAAACGGCTATAGCTTAAGGGCTTTCTTCTCCAACATTTAAGCCTAGAAGTATTCTATTCCTTCTTTTTTGAGTATATTTTCCTTAGATCTCCTATGCACTAGCTCATTGTATCCTTAAACCTCAGCCTGAATGTTTCATCTGCAGACAGGTCTGTATTTCAGATCCTAAATTCATCTTCCTCTTTATTCTGCACTCAGCAGCCTCTGTCATCTTCTTAACACTTTCTCTCCTTTAATATCTATTTACCATTTACCTGTTAGCAGTTTCTCCTCTACTACTAGCATCTTAGCTCCAAGGAAAGAGGGGTCTCCTAGCTCTGTATGTCCTATGCCTAGCACGATGTTATTTGTCAGCCATACAAGGAATTCTTGTTGAAGGAACGAGAAATGTGAGGGTTGGTGTGAGTAGACAACTATCTAAGGCTGACTGCTACACGTGGACCAGTGTAGTCTTGGAGAAAGACAGAGGTGTGGAAATTAGAAGTGGCAACTGCTTCTCTAGCTAGATTCTGTGAGCTGGTATTCGAAGGGTCAGATGAGATTATGTTTGTATGAGTGTGGCTAGAAAAGCATTCAAAAGTCTTTCTTCTACACATTGCTCCCTCTGCATCTTGCCTCTGTGTTCACAGGGAAAGTGACCGTGTGTTCACAGGTTACTTCCCCCTCTGCACATCCCTCATCTCTTCCTTCCTGTCCTTGCTCATTCCAGGAAGTGACGCTAAAGTAGAATCAATAGAAGGGCTACATAAAGTATGTTTGTCCAGCAATCCCTGAATCTTTTAATTTTCAAATAATAATTGTGTATATACATGGGGTACTAAGATATAGGACATGAATACATCATAGCAGAATATTTTCAGGTTCAAATTTAGAGAAGAAACCCTTAGTGAACAATCCAATCAGGGTAAGTAGCACATCTATCACTTCAAGTAGTTATCACTTTGTGATAAGAACATTTAACAGCCTCTCTTTTAGCTATTTTGAAATATACTCATGTTATTCATAACTATAGTGATGTAGCTATGCAGTAGATCACCAACTGCACCTTTAATAACAAATGCCTACCTGTGGGTGGGGCATAACTCAACTACCCCGTAAGAGTCCCCTCTCAAAGACACACACACACACACACACACACACACACACACACACACAGATGTGCACCCAAGTCTGGGAAGCCACTGCCCCAGGAATGTTCTGAAAGTGTTACCCTCTGTCTGTCCTCTGAATCATTGGGTTCCCTGTGGCTGCCTGAATCATTTGGTTCCCTGAGGTTGAAGAGTCATTCACTGTCTTGGATGTAATTTTGATTTCTCTAACTAAATTTCTTTTGGATTAATTCTTCAAGCTATTTATTTCTTAAGTCTCTAGATATCCCCTTTACTCATTCTTCAACAATCTTGGGAGCTTCCCATTTGTCCATGATTTCTGGATCCTCAATGGGGCAAAGACCTTCTGTTTGCTGTGTGACTTGCTGGAGGCTAGTCATAGACCATGTACCTGAAAATAAAGTATGTTGTTTCCAAGTCAGGGTATATTACAAACCTCATGTCTTCTGCAGTTGTTCGTTATACTCACTACTTTGGCTTCGTTGGCCTACCTAAATTTCATGTCTTTCTTTTTCTTTTTCTGTTTTTTGTCTTTTTGTCAATCTTAATTGTGACTTCATTTTCACAAAGGTTATGTTTCACAGGTGTTTTCTCAGGTTTTGGATAGGGCTTACTTCATTGTACTTGTGTCAGTAACAGCTCTAGTTCATTGCTTAAATCACATCGTGGATAATTCTGGTTGCATTTTAAACCCATCAATCACTGTTGCCTCTATTAACTTCAGTGGCTGATTTTGAGTTTGGAAAAATAATAAACGCTCTTTTGTTGGAAAAACAACAATACTTTGTTGTTTGTCAGTGAAAGGGACAAATTTTTGAGGAAGCATGATATGTGATATATAGAACTTAGATTAAAATTATAAAAAATCATATTTATCGATCTTTGTCCTTCTATACACTTTTTTTCTCCTTCTGCTTTCTTTAGTGAAAATCTAGATATAGAACTCAGATTATAATGTATACATCATTATGCTAAGATATTTTATTGTGATTATAAATTTTACTTATTCTGTTAGTACTGTAAAAATACTTTCATGGAAAGTATTCGACATTTAGTGTTCTCTCAAATGTATACATCTTATAGATCATTAATTTTATTAAGTATAAAATGCTGACATTTTGGCAGCTTTTCTTGGAATATATGTTTATCCTGTGAACAAATAGGTGTTTCATCTCTATGTACATTCGAATACATGTATTCATGTTACTTAATGGTAAAAGTTTTCACACTATATTGCTCTTTTGTATTTTATGCATCAAGGTCATGTGAGTTGGGATGCGTAGAATCAGACGAAAGAGAGTGAGAGAGGAAGAGTTTGTCTGAAGACAAAGAGAGAAAATATGTAAACATATTGCAATCAAAACAAGTTGAATCCCATTGCTAATACAGAATTGTTTCCGAATTGGAGGTCAATGTTCTGTAAAAGCCATAAAACGTACTCAAACTTTGTTAATGTGAAGGATGAATTATAGTAAAAGGGGAACTCTCAGTAAATCATCACAGAACTTTTTAAACCATAAAATTAATGTCAGATAGGCTTGCTTCCCTGCTCCCTGTTGCTACTTTAGCTGTTTGTTGAGTTTTTATCCAGATGATTTGGCTGAAGTATGAGAGAGACAGAGAGACAAAGTATGAGTGAATGAATATGAATATGAATATGTGTGTAATAAACAGAGGTTTCATTAAGTGTTTTATTTTGACTGCTAATTAGTGACCAGATTCTTCCATAGTTTTTAACATGAACTCATCACCTCTTTCTATCTTTGTTTTCTTACCTGTCAAATAGGGATAATAGTCACATCTGTTGTACCTCCTGCTCAGACTTTTGGTAATAATAGAATGAAATATTAGATATGCAACTGTTTTGAAAGCGTGAAATTGTTTTGTAGATAAAAGATTATATTATGATAGGAATTCACAATGGTTGCTACATACTGTTATCTTCAGTAAGGTTGCTCAGTCCACCAGACATAAGAATGTAAGATTGGTCAAACAATCAAAGACAGTAACAAGTAATTAAAAAAAAACATTAGAAATGATACAGAGCATCACAATACAAGGTAGTAGGAGTTCAACAATGGTTCTTATGCTGCATATTGTTGTTTTCAGATCAGTCATTCTGATTACCAGATTCAAGTATACAAAATTGGTCAAGAAAAAAGATCTCTTGATTTTATCTTCATTGTTGTTTTCTTAGTTTTTAAAATTTTTAAAATAAAAAAGGTTTTATTATCCAAGTATAACATTCTTACCTTTGCAGAGTTAGAGATAAGTAAGCAGAATATTTGCTTTTGTATCTTGTAACTAGGATAACTCGTTCAAATTATCAAGTATAATTTATTATCATAGGATTAAAAATCAAACGGTTTAGTAGAGTGTGGCTTTAGAAATAAAAAAGACACATCTTTAAATCCTGACTCCTTCCACACTTATTAGTTGTGCAATATTGGACAGTTTATACAACTTTCTGAATTTCACTACGGAAAACCTAGTGAACCTAAATGAGCTAAGGTGCTTTGTACTTGCAGAAGAGAAAATAACAAGTAAATAAAACATTGAGTTGTGTAACTACTACAAGGATGATGACTAATATTGTAGTCAACTTTAGGTTACTTGTTCATTTTGATGAGAAAGCCTAGAAACCACAGAGCTTTTATAACTCAGAACATGATTATTTTAAAATTTTATTTATTTAAATACTTTCTCAATGTACAAGATATGCTTTCTCTTTTCAATGCATCTAATGTAGTAAAGCCTAGTTTATAATGCAATTTGGAAATAAAACAGCCATGTGCATCACAGTAGGTACAATGGTTCCTAAAGCACATTAGATAATCTAACATAGCTAAATTTGTCTCTCATTTTCTGGAGTTAGATGCTTTGGGTGAGGTAGCCAAGAGAAAGTATAAAAGCTGGGGATTTTGAGAAGAGAATTGTGTTATTTCCCCCCTTTGAGTTCAAATTAATTCAAAAGGTAATGTGCTTCACCCCAGAACTAAATTTGAGAGTCATCAGAATAGTAGAATTATTCCAAAATGATTTATTTTGATGATCAGTTAAAATTAAGCTTTAAATCAAGCTGTTGCAGAAAGCACAATTTCTTTTAGTGGCGAACTATCTGCGTAAAACTATCTGCGAGTTATTTGTGGGAATATGGGTGCATTCTGAGTTGATGGTAAGTGAAATATGTCAGACACACACGCTTAAATGTCACACAATTTCCCTTATGTGAGAAACACAAAACGCAAACAAAGAGCAAAATAAAAGAGAGATAATAGGAACAAGAAATCATCAGCTAGAGATTCAATTCTTGGTTATAAAAATGAAGGAGATGACGAGAGTAGAGTTAATCAATGCTACCACCAGGACGAGAACACAGGCTTCGTAAGGACAAACGGAAAAATAGGAAGAAGGGAGATAGGAGCTGCTCAAGAAAGAGACCAAGAGCTAGAGGAAGGGGACGAAAAAGAAACTAAGGCGTGCTGTTCCGTGTACCCGCTCCACACAAGCGGTGTAGACACTGTGTACTGCAAGCGTGCACTAATAAAAAAGAGGGACGTCAAAAAAATTGAAACATTAAGGCATGACACATGGTGACGTTGTGAGCTTCTGGGTTTCAGGTGACCAACGACATCATGGCATCTAGTCTAGCATGGAGGTCAGGTTGCCCAAGATGGGGAGGAACTTAATGAGCGTCCAGAGTGTGATCATGGTGAGCTTGTTGGAATGAGTGAGTTCTAAGAGGTCTCAGTTATTCAGTGTTTTGGTTTTAAAAAATTGCTTAAAGTGTTGAATGGCCAGATGAACGCATGCACCCTGTTTTCTTACTATTATTTTAACCTTGCCTATCTAAACTTCTGGAAGTTATTCCTTCATAAAGCAAGCCACATAGTTTTTACATCCCATAATCTGATGTGTATTTGTTTTCACACAAAACACTTTATAATACTTCTATGAAACCCTGTGGACCTACTTCTATGATATGAAAGAGGGAACTTATAAAACAAGAGTTTGATCTGAGCCCTTTTGGAAACCATCTTATGTTAAACTCACTAGGGTGACTTACCTATAAAGTACACCCATCCCTGCAGAGCTGATTGACTTGGTTGAATGGAAGATTTTTAATATAGATCTTTTTGGGGGAACACCAACAAAGAACAATTTTCTTTTCCTTTACTTAATACAAGCCTGTCTCAACTATTAGTATCTAACCAGCGATTTCAAAGGCCGCTTGGCATTGTTCTTAGTCAATGATAACTAAGGGAAATTGCTAGCTACAAGGATGAAGCCTTAAGTTACCATATGAATTACACCTGAGCAGATATTTTGTTTGTCCATCGTCTTCTTTCCTCAATTACTATTTTTAGATCTAGTATGATTTCATGATTTAAATTGATGAAACTAAATCATCCCTGTAAAAATTAAAATACAAAAGTTAGCAGACAATGTTAATTTTTTTCAATACAAATAAATATATCTCAATGCAATAAAATGTATTTCAAATACATGGTATGAAATAAGATGCATAAAATATTTTGTAAATGGTTTTTATGCTTTGAATATGTTGAAGTGAATATTTTCAGCATTGTGAATTAAATAAAATGTACTATTCAAATCAAATTCACCTATTTACTTTTTAATGTGGCTAGTAGAAAAATTTAAAGTACAGACTGGGCTCACATCCTGACAATGTTAATTTAAGAAAAATTAAGTTATATACAAGAAAGATAAATGTCACTGGTTACCTAAGAGCTAGATTGTTGTCATATATTGACAGTAATGTGCATGTTTTGTGCGATATGCTAATGACAGGTATAAGTACTGCAATTACTTTTGAACTTCTGAGGACTATTCTTGCTATAAAATTGAGATCACTGTAGGAGAGTTGCTTGATGTGAAATTCAGTCTGAAGATTGTTGAACACTGGTTTGCAGTTTTGAGGAAGTAACAAAATTGTCCAATAGCTTGAAGGATTAACGTTTATCTTTAAGAAATTTGGGCTGGTTGATATTTCTTAGCTCTCAGCTACCTTTTACCTGTAGAGCTCATTCACGAAATGCTGCTGGACAAGAACTAGGATCTATTGTTTGGGTATAATTGTAACAGTGGTGGCAGCATGAGGTATTTAGTTACTTATTTGCTGCTTATAGGTGATTAATCAAGTATTTCACTCTAGGTAGATAAACTTATCCTGCTGCAGTGATTCCTGGCATTCAAAACTATTAGGGAGCCTCACAAGCATTTTACCTGGGTGAGAGGTCAGTGGGGATTTCGACTATTGTTGCCAATTACAGAAACTGCACTCTAGGCCAAAATTACTTTGAAGTTGTATTTGTGTCACCTGACATTTGCACCAAAAGCTGACCACTGAAAGCTAAAGAGATTGGATTATATTTTATTTAAAAAGTTGATCATAGAACTCTCATACTCCATTTTTAAATTGCCTTAGCTGATTTCTGTGCTTAGCAATAACTTGAGCAATGTGTCCAATTTTTGTAAGTGTCTGAGGGTTCTTTCCAAGAAAACAAGGCAGACGTAATTCTCACATTTCTGGGATAGGCTGCATTTGGCATATTTCCCATTGCCTTAAATGTGATTGAAGAGAAAACTGACCTAAAGAGTATCAGGGAATAGTGGGCAGACTTCAGTCCTGGAAATAATTCTTGAAATTGTTGAGAGCTTTTTCTCTCCTGAGATGTAAGAGTTGCCTGAGAGCTGGTGATTTAAGGGCCAAAAAAATGTAATGTCTATGAGACAAAATTTTAATTCTAAGAATTTCTTATTAATATGGTACTTAGCTTTGCTTTTAAAACATTTAAAATTGGTTATTTGTAATAGAAAAACCTGCCTTTTCCAGGAAAATGTGTAAGTCTAGAAAAGTATAAAGAAAACATATAACTCTGTCACTAAAACCAACCAAAATAAAAATTTTGTATATCCTTGTGGTATTGTTTCAATGGATAGTTGTATCCTCTGTTACCCCCCTTATTAGTGCTGCTGCAGTGAACACTACTGTCGCCTTTATCAGTCATAATTTGCTGAAAGTAATGTTAAATTGTCAGAATTCACACATAAACCTGCTAAATGATATTTTTTAAAATACCATTTTACAGGTGATAGACTGGAAATTCAAAAAGGAAGACAAATTTTATGGTTAGCAGGGTCGAGACTGAGATACATATAACTTCGAAGCCTATTATTTTTAACATTTTATTACACACATGCCCTAAAACAATTCTTTATCCTGCTTTTATACATAAAAATCACAGTTTTCCCATGCTGCTAATTCTCTTTGTAAACATAATTTTAACTGAAGCATAGAATAGTGCATTCTAGCAGTATTGGTCATAGTAATACATTTTAATTGTGTTTATTTTTATGTACATCATTTTATTTCTTATGCCCAAATCGTCCTATCACCATGTATAATGATGAGGCGAGTGGACTGAGGTCTCTGAGATACGGCTGGCTGGAAATGAGGAGGGTGGGCTGACGCTGACGTGAATGGTCAGTGCTGTACTTCACTTCCCTGTAAGGAACTTGCTCAATTCATGCGGAGAAAGGGTAGCTTGTGTTCATTTTTCAAAATTAATACTTTTCATATAAAATTCCAAATGTGTTGTTTCTTTTCCATTTTACTAAGGTTTTTGTTTTCATCTTATTCATTTTCCGACTGCTCTGCTGGTGTTTTGACTGCGGTCTTCCTGGAAAATAAATATTTCTTAAATATCTCCTCTACTTCCATTTTTGTGAACTTACGAAGTAGTTTGGAACTTCTTACCCCAGAGAGTGAAATTATCATCATCATCTTTTAAGTTCTGAAAAGGCTACCTGTTATGCACTGATCCCAGTGACAGAATCCGTATATGTCTTTCCTACTGACGACCCATATTTAATCTTATATCTAAATCATGTTGTGTTTCAAACACCTTGTTCGAGGACTTTTTATCTGGCTGGTTGCCTCATAATAAGATACTTGAGGAAATACTCTCTAAAGAAGCATGAAACGTAGATAAAGAACTATCATATTGGTCTCACCCAGCTAATTAGAAAGCCAACCCTTATCTGCTTTTATCCAACTCCTTCTGGAGCACCCATCCTATGAGTGGTAGTACAGTGTAAACTGGGTATGCAATGGAGAACAAACTAGAAATGATGCCTGCCTGTGTAGAGCGTAAAGCTTAGGGAAAGAGGCATGCAAGAATGAGGTTAAAAAGTCTGTTTTTACTGTAATTGTTTATAGTAAAATGCATTTCTTTTTTTTATAGTATATAAAGTAGTGAAAATAGTTTTCCCAATAAACATTTTGTGTTTTGTTTGTACTTATTCTTAAACCAAATTGTAAACTTCAGTTTAAAATGTCTGTCCATTGGTTTTCCCACAATCTTTGTGGCCAAAAAATTTCTAAACCAACGAAATCCTATGAACTTTGTTGGTTGCTTAGTCATTTATTCATTAAATGATACTTTGTGTAAAGGAAAATTTCTCTGTGCTTTTACTGCTGCCATGGAAGTACTTTGTTCTCAGGTCTTTTAGAAGATTACTGGATTCCTAACAAGAAAATGTATTTGGAGTGTGCCAGAGCATTGCATGGCTCTACAAAGCCTCACAAACTGTGAAAGAGCTTGTCAGATGTGTCAGTAACACTTTTCTCTCTTGCCATAGGTCCAAGGACCTTATAAAGGAAGCTATCCTTGACAATGACTTTATGAAGAACTTGGAGCTGTCACAGATCCAGGAGATTGTGGATTGTATGTATCCGGTGGAATACGGCAAAGACAGCTGCATCATCAAGGAAGGAGACGTGGGGTCGCTGGTGTATGTCATGGAAGGTACGGTCCATAACCCTGATCCTCTGACGGTCAAACATTCCCTTTTCATCTTATCAGCCTACACACAGATGGCAATTTATTATATGAGACAATTCCATTTTTCTTTCTTTTGTTGAGAAGCAGTTTGAAGTGAAATGCTATTTAAATACAATGTTTGGCTAATTAGATGAAGTGTTGTGTTTGGAATATTAATATGAGCCTCTGATACTTTTAAGAGTTGGGGAAAATTCTTCACATCATAATGTGAAGAATTGCTACATATTATAATGAATAAGACTGCACACGGTTAGAACACTGAGCGAAGTTTCATAAGAAGCTCAAGATCATTGAAAGTATTTTTTTATTCACTCAAAGTCTCAGACCAGGCATGTAGCTCAGCAGTACTGACCCTGCTGGCAAGCACGAGACCCTGAGTTAGATTTCCAGTACTAAAAAAAAAGTAAATCAAAGTGTCTTCAACTCTACCTTAACATTTAATATTTGACTAGTTCTCTTTCTGTGATGCCCCTATAAAAAGAAAGTGTTTTCACTATCTTCCATGTCCACAACAGAATCATATCATAAGGGCTAGATGGTATATTAGCTGCCTAACTAAAATGAGTGATAACTTGTCTCATAAATCTTACTCAAATAAAGACAGAAAGGGCTTTGAAAATAACCAGGGCTTGGATTATGTAACTATTTTTAGGACTAGACAGACTTCATAATGCCCATTTCTATGGAATTTATAATAGTATGTTCTCTTTTGTGGGAAGAAAGAGGCCTGAATGACTCAAAGGCCTGAGAAGAAAGTGAGATCAGAAATGTCTGTGACATGAACTAGCTATAGTAAGTCCACAATTATTGAGAGTGATTAGTATTTTACCCAAAATATTCATGATGATGTCCTATAAGTTTCAAGTTTTATTAAAATAAAATATATCTTTGGGAGCATCACTTGAATTCATTGAATGCCACCTTTTTAAATTTGTAAAACAGAAGATTCTGTTTCTTGCTGCCAGTGTTTCTAAACTAGTGTTCCTCAGGAACATCTGACAGTATCTGGAAATCTTGGTTGTCACAGTTGGCTGGGGTTGGAGAACCTGCTAGCCTCTCCTGGGCTGCCAAGGATGCTGTTCACAAAGGTGGTGGCCCAAAAAGAAGCATGTCTAGCCCCAAATACCGTTAGTGCTGACATTAGGATCTGTGTCTTTATGAGTGTTAAGAAGTTAAAAATGGGATGAGCTGTATAAATGTTGAATGTAAAGTAGATTACAGAAAAATAAGTGTTATTACTTTAATTAAATACTTGACAGTATTTAAGCAGTTATTTCTATATTTGTCATTCATCTTCTTATATTTCTGCATAGTCTTTGACTTTCAGTTTTTGTACAAACATAAAGTTTTTATCAAAGCCAAAAGATATATTCATCCAGGCCTTTTTTGGGGGGGGGGGTAAAATTAAAACACAATAAGCAAGAAGAAAAATAATATGTACTTGACAGAGAATTGAAAGAAAGGGATGAGTTTATAGGAAAAGCATATGTGGCTAGTGAGTAGGAAGGATGAGAAAAGTTGGCAGAAATATGCAACTGTCAAGTATAGAGTAGAAAAGTAAAGGCACATGGTGGGGGCTACCAGCAATTAGAAATCACACTTCACAGCATTTCCGAGATGGCTGCACAGGATAGATTGTTCAGTAATTACATTGGCAGGCATCTATTTAAGAATACAGCTATGGTATGAAGCAGAGCATGCTTTTACTTCAGTTGTGTTCAGATGCTCATCGTTGGTTTTCCACCGAAGCAACTAAAATTTGAAAACATGTGGGTTAAATTTTCCCTCATCTTGAATATTTCCTGCAAAGACAGATTTCCAAATAACCTTGTAATTTCTAAAAATTCTATTTATCTGTCTCATCCCTGTTTTGAAGATTTAGTGCAAGTTTCGTAGCTGTGTTGGAATCTTGGAAATACTAGTTAATATTCATTGAATACTTAGAACAGCACCCATTGTATAGAATATGCTTTTTGTAAATATTTCTCATATATAAATGTTACTTAATCCTGTGCAGTAAAGGCTGGAAGTTATTATCCCTTTTTATGGATGAGTAGGTTGAGGCTCACAGGTGTATTTAATTTGTCCCAACTGTGCACAGTTCTGTGAAGAATTTTTACCCAGGCAATCTGGACTTAGAATGCAAGCTCTTAATCATGGAGCTGTGTATTATTAGTCAAGATTCTCCAGAGAAATACAACAAATAGATGTGTGCATCTACAGGGAGAGAGATTTTATTTTAGGGAGTTGCGCCCCATAATTATGGAGGCTGGTGTGTCAAAAATGCTCTGGGGAAGGCTGGGAGGTTAGAGACTCAGTGGAAAACTTGAGGGGCACTGGAGACTGAAGCTGTCCGGGGCAGAGCTCTTTGTAGGTGGCAAGTCAGTGTTTTGTTTCTATTGTGCCTTCAAAAGACTGGATAAAACCCTCCCACATTACTGGAAGGTATTGAGCTTCACCTGAAGTCTACTATTTAAAATGCTAATCTCATCTAAACATACCTTTATAGAAACACTTAGAATAATGTTTGGGGCTGGGGATATAGCTCAGTGGCACAAGCTCCTGCCTGGAAAATGCAAGGCCCTGAGTTTGATCCCAGTACCACGAAAAACAAACAAACAAACAAACAAACAAACAAAAATAATGTTTGACCAAATATCTGTTATCTATCTAGACAAATTGATGTGTACAGTTTACCATGTAAATTCTTCCCTCATCAAACGGATACCTATATACATCGTGCAAAACCATACTTAATCTCCAAATGACAATAAAAAGGTCATACTTCCAACTAGCATGATATTGAAAAGGATGCTCAGTCTTGTGTTGACTCATCTCACTGAGACCCTGTATGTTAAATATGAAGATGTATAGCTAATAACTCTTAGGTATTATGATATGAAGCCTACAATCTTATGATAAAGAGATAAGAGTTAAGAAAACAAATATTTTAGTTCTATCCTTGCACTTGTACATCCACACACAAATTTATTCACTGCAAAATAGGGATGAGATACTCACGAGAGACTGACTATACTATTTCCTTCAGGTGAAGGTAAATGTATACTAATTTCTCTCCATTGCTTCAAAGTAATTTTAGTAAATTTTATTTATTTTCCTCTTAGACTGACTAAATAGTACATCATCTTAGTTATGCACTAAAATCACACTTTAATTATCCTTAAAAATCCTTTTTATCCTAAAAAAATAAGGTTCTAAATAACACATAAATATTCTGCATCACACATTTTGCTCTGATGCTGTTAATTGCTTTTAGTTAAATTCAGTAAAATAACCATAATCTTATAAATTCGTGTCAAACTATCCAAACAGTAATTCTGACCAGTTCAATATAATTTCAGCTGATCTTGGGCATTCATCCTTCTGTCAAAATAATTTAAAATTTTAAAAAATCTGTCATTTAATTTTTTATCTTTTACAAGAGCAAATATTTTACTGCGTAATTTGTTTTTATCAACAATTTTGATATTCTCAATGTTAAGATAGCAATGTTCTTGATATAGATATTCTTTTTCACCTGTTAACATTAATGTTTATAAACAGTATAGCATAAAAACTATTGAAAGGCTATAAAGCATCTTTCACAAACATATTTACTATCAAAACATTCAGCAAAAGTTTGTGTAGAAAATCAGCGCAACTTTTCCTTTCTCTTTACTTAAATGAAGTGTTCTTCGTAAAATGTTTGTGTAACATGTGCTTTACTTTTTTTTAAGCCTGGGCAGTGTCCCAAATGTTACTGCATACCTAAATGCCAGCATTTCTCATGGTTTTCACAGGAGAATAGTCATATGGCAAAACTTCACTAATTAGGATAACTAGGGGAAAATCATCTGGGAGTAGTATGCATATATTATCATGTATTTTCCAACAAAAGAAGTTGTGTTATTTTTGAAGACTTGTAACAGTTGCCTAATAGAAGTCTCAATTTCAAATTTTGATCAGAATTGTTTGGAATTAGCTTCTTTAGGCAGTAAGGTGAGTTTTTAAAAGTTGCTTAAGTCTCTTCAAGCATTTTAATTATATTTTCAAATATATGTGATGGTTCCAGATTATTTGAATATAGTTTTTTAAACAAATAAACATGGGCCTTGTTTATGATGTAATGCCTGTTAATACCCTCTTATACTCTTTTATCATACAGATGAACTTTGATTTACCTTCATTTAAAATAAAACAAATTCTGATTCAGTGATTTAAAATGGGAGTATTTTATTCTTTGATAATGTAATTTAAATGATTTAAAGCAATTTTGTGACCTTTCATTGTGGAAATAGATTAAAAATAGTAAGTTTTTTTTTTTTTTTTTGATTTGGCATAACTCTTGTTCTACCCCATGAAGTTATGTGTAGGATTCAACTCTGTCGTGTATCTTGGAGACTTGATTTTTCTGTCTGTAACCAATAATGTTGAGTTTTTTTAAAAAAGATACAGTTCTTAAAAAGCAATGAACAATGCTTCCAACGCATTACACAAAGGACTCACTGGCACTTTTGTGTACTAAGGAATTATATATGACTAGGCTCTGAAGGAGTAACCTTATGTTTCCATTGTCACTGAACCAAGATTTCAAGTTTGTCTGGGATGCCAGCTCAACTGCCTCCTTCTCCAGATGAGAGCATGTCTGCCTGTTTTGTCCATGGTCGCCATACTATTTAGTAGTATTTGGTGGACATGGATTAAGCTAGCCACAAGCTCCAATAAATTTATGCAGATTCACACTGAAAATTCTATTCCCTCCAAAAAAAATCTCTTTTTATGCAATTAAATATGTGCATGCTGACATTCAGACAGGGATTGTATGTAAAACTGAATCAATAACAAGCCTTTCTATGTCAGTTGGCATTCAAAACACTATCCGAGAATAAGGGAATTGAATGCATTTTCATATGAATTAGTTCTCAATAAATCTAACATGAGAAACAGACCACTGTATTCTCCACAATCAGGTGTTGCCTTTGACTTTAGGACTTTTTCATGTTAATCAAGAAGCGATCTCTAGAATAGCTGAAATAGCAGTGTATTTAACGTTGCTGGGTTATAGTTCCCTTACAAGGCCAAGCTTTTAAAGTGTACATTAGAGAACAAGCTCAGGCACTGCATATATAAAAAACAAAAAGAAATAAAACATGTATTTGTGAAAGGTTATCAAGAACAAGGAGAATCCTAAAGTATCAACTGTGAATTTTAAAGTACACTTCAGTTATGGAGGCAGTGATAGACCGGGAACTATAATGATGGCGCATGGGGTACAGTGTTCAGCTTGAGGGGCCAAGCCTCAAAGTGGCTTGGAGTGCACTTGTGCAAGTTGAGGAAGCATAACATATTAAGAAGAACTGACAATATTTTATGTACAGATGGAATGTTTAAGTGGAAAGGATAACTTTCTAGATATTGCTAGAGCAGATATCTAGAAATGGAATTTCTGGGTTACGCAATAGATGAAACTTCGCATTTGTTAAATGAAGCCTAATTGCTTTCCAAAGTATTTAAATGCTGGAAACATGGCCATATGAAGAGGGGGTTATTTTTCATGAATCAACATAGCTAAAGAAATGAAAGTTATGGGGTAGTGTAAATTGGATCAGCTCAAGAATCAATAGCCTACTAATTAAAATGTTCCCAAAGTGAGAAGAGCAGTTTTATATGTGACAAGGTCCGCATCTCAGGAGGTATTGTCTCAGTGGCTAAATGACCTCTGCTTTGAAAATTTTTTGAGTGAGTGGAAGGGGGGTTCCCTGTGGCTAAGTTCTGACATATCTTTTATCCTTTCCCCAAACTCCATGATTCTGAGTCTATGAACAAATTTCCCATAAGTTAGATTGCAAGAATGCAGCCCTCAAAAGGTTTCCTCTTGAAAAATTCTCCCCTATATGCAGTGCATGTGTTCAGCTTTGAAGGTCTTTGAAATTTATATAAATCTAATAATTCTGCATATGTTTTTCTGCTCCTTCATTTTCTTGTTCAATGTTATGTTCCACTGTGCATGTGGTATGCTTCATGTATGTATTCATCATTTTAGTGATTGCTAACATTTGTTTCTAGTTATTTTGGCCTTTCAAGTGGTGCCTGTATAAAGTGCTAATGGTGTATCCTGATAAACACTTCAGTGATTTCTCCACTGGAAGTAGAATTCATGGGTTATCTGATATGTGAATCTTTAAATTTGTCAAAGGATAGCAAATTCCTTCCTAAAGTGTTTATATGGAATTATACCTGACTGTAACTAATGCCTACATTTTCACTTCTCTTTGTCCTCATGATGATTTATACTGCCAAACTCTGAAATTTTTATAGATTTGAACTGATGTCTCATGATTTCAATTTCCATCCCCCAATTACGAATGAGATTGAGCATCTTTTTTATATGTTTATGGGCTGCTTATGTTTTTTTTTTTAAGAGTCCACTGTACTCTCTGCTCAGTTTTCTGTTGTTTAGTTATGTATTTTGGAGTTTAATCCTTGTCAGTTACATGCATTGCAAATAACTTCTTTCATCTATGGTTTGTATTTTTACCCCTTTATCACACATTTTCTGATGAAAATAAATTCTTTTTTAATGTAGTCTAGTACATTAATCTTCTTCATTGTTCTTTTTCATGTCTTTGTAAGAAATCCCAAAATGCATTATTCCTCCAGCCCACGTATGCATAGGGATGTTTGTGCATGGGTCCATGAGGACATGCACACAAGTTTGGTATGTGAGACATTATCTATAAAAAATATCTTCCCATTTTTAGTGGAAGGAATGGTAATACTTTTCAAAGTAGGAAACATTTTGTTTCTGTTATTTTTTTCAACATATTTTAAAAATTCCTTATTTGTTCTTAGGGAAAGTAAATATGATTTTGAATATGTTTGATGATCTCAATTTCTTTTTTCAATGAGGGTGGATTTTATATTTGGAAATAATCACAAGTCATTTAGTGACAGATTTGATGAATAAGGCTAGGTGATTAAGCTGAGTAATACTTTTTTGTCTAAACTATATAAAAATATCTGTATGTGTCATTAGAAAATAACAAAATTTATTTTACAGTTCAAGCAGAATTACCAGATGTTTTAGTCAGGAATACCATTACTAAAAAAACTAATAGATCGTGAATGGTAGTGTTCTTAGTACTCATTTAGCTACTAAATTATTGCATATGTTTGAAATAGTTTTTGATATGGTTTTACAGATAGATATTTTCCCATTTTTTCTCAATTATTGCTGATAGAATGGGATTTATTACATTAGCAAGAGGAATAGCTGGTTGTTGTTTTTTTTTAGTTTGAAAGACTTGAAAGCCACAATACTTGAAAATTTCCATGTTTATGTTTTGGTTATGATTATTGGAAAGCCATCAGTTTTGTTTTTAAAGAGTCAGTTTTACGCAGGTAAGGCGTTCGTGAGTCATATTAAAGAGCTGCAAGTATTTCCCCCTATTGTTCTCCTTCAAGCAGTTATGGTTTTTTCCTATGCTCATTCCTTTTGGTCAAATATTAGTATTTCCATTCCTCATTTTAAGAGAATGTCAAACTAGAAAGTTTCAAGTTGTAGTTTTTTGGCAAAAATTAAAAACAAAAACAGCACAGCTGAAAAAATGAGAAGAAAATGTGGATTAGTATCTTCTTGGTAATAACATAATGATTTCTTACTAATGTAAAATACACTTTGGTCATCAGTATATGAAAACTGTGTAATAGTTTGTATGCTGAATGTTTAACAGGAGTCTACAATTCTTATGCATTCATTTTAAAAGCACATCAATGTATTTCTTCAGGGACTTTAACAAGATTTCCAATGATTTCTGTGGGAGCCTGGATAAACTAATGCTTGTAATATCCACCCCCACCCCCCCACCCCCGCAGGGGAAATCCCTGGGCGATTCGCAGTCCTCTTGGAGCACTCTCCAAGGACAGGCAGCTGGGGACTGCGTGCTAGGTATGGTGAAGCCGAGGGAGGGAGGGCCAGTGGCACCCCACCCTGAAACACGCGCTACAGTTATGGAAGTTGGTCTCTGAAGTTCTTAGTGGAATGAGGTTCATTTGAGAAAGACACAGGCTGTAATTGTACAGACTTTATCTGCATTTAACTGTTTTAACTTTGGAAGGCTGCAGTCTGAGTGTGATGTTTGTCTTTAAGCTGTTAAATAAACTCCTTTCTGATAAATGAAAATAATTTGTCCTAAATCCTCCATAAGTAGTACACAGAGATTTAAAATGATGATAACTGCTTTAAAATGGAATTAAAGGTGATTCCTGAGAAAACACAATTCATGCATATTTAATATATAAAGGAATTATTAAAGAGCATATTTAGATTAGTGATTTATTTAGTTACAATCTCACTAACTGAAGTGATTTGTTTTCACAAAATCACCCTATTGTTAGTTATTTATGAGAATATATGTTATCAAATGCTCTTAAAACCAAACAGTATTTACTTTCTCTTTGTTACTTGCTACTTGTATAACTTCACAAGAACAGGGAAGTTACTCTGGACACATTGCAATATCAAATCTAATTAATAATTCAGTTCATTAAAGCATCTAGTAAGGTTGGCCAGACTGTTAAGGAAGGTGGTTTCTTGTTTCACTCATACACAGTGGTGTCTTTGTAGAGGGAAACTAAAGCTTTCCACGAACTCATAAGTGATAGTCTTGGTTACTTTTCTCTCATTGATCAGACAAAATACCCGACACCCAAAATGAAGGAAGGAAAGGTTTATTTAGCTTACAGTTTGTGGAGGTTTCAGTCCATACTTGGCCGGTTCTGAGGCAGAGTGGCACACGGCAGAGGGCAAATGTTCATGGCAGCAGAGCACAGCAAAACAACCAGCAAAAGGGAGGAATAGCCGACAAGCAGCCTCTCTTCCTTCCCTTACACTATAAACAGCCTACCCCCACCCAGGCAGGGGCTGTGTAGCTCTCACACAATGTCCATGCCCTCCTCTTCCACAGGCTCAGGATGTGTACAAAGTAAGCCCTGGCTTCCTGCTGAATCACTCAGCCAAACCTGTAGACTCCCCAAGTTGACAAAATGTATCTACCATAACAGATAGTGTGTTTTAAAAGCTCTTTTAAAAATTAAGTGAATGTCTTTTATTCCCCACTAGTAAAAGAAGAGAGTGGACATTCATTTACTAGAGTTTAATTAATACTTTATTGTAATAACTTGCACTAAATATTGTTCACATACTCATCAAAGGCTTTTCTAGTAGGTTGAAGAACAACATTCAGTATTATATTTTGTATTTGGCTCATGTGTACAGAGCATCAATTTACAATACTCCTCTGTTTCATTGTATTTATACTGTTTTAGAATATTTAATAATGTCACATTTTTAATACAGATTTATTCTGTTCCTGATGGTACATGCCCTCATAGCTACTTTTTTTAAGATTTGTAGTAATTTCTTTGAGTATTTTCGTTGTGTAGATTCTCACTGACTAGTTCCATTGGAAATATACATACACACATATATTTATGCTTTGTATCCATATATGTGTATATGGATTTATGTGAAATTACTCTTTCACAAAGTTTGTATTTCATTTCAAGTGATGGTGGCAATGGTTAAGTTCAAATTTAAAGGAAAATAAAAGATTAATACCAGTCATAAGTATTGATGATAAAATTCACAATTAAAATTCATTCTCCAAGGAACAACAGTTTATAGGTTTTGAGTATTATTTTATCTGCCATTCTCTTGAAAAACAAGATGACTTGATTGAGAGGTTTTGAAATATTTTCATTTTAATGCTTGGAATTTAAATTATTTATTTATTGTGTGAATTCTAGAGTTCCTAGTATTATGAAATAAGAAAATATCTTTAGTAGTTTTCTTTGCATCGATTATTAAGTTACACATGCAGAGCAGATATTTCTAAATTACTGTGCTTTCCTCTCTCTTTTATATGGTATGTTTTTACAAAGCAGAAAAGGTATTAAAGTGTGGATCTGAATAAGAGCATTCCAAAGATATTTGAAATTCTATGTATATTCCTCAACAACTGAGAATAACAAAAGGTATTTAATGATAATTTTGTAATATAACTCATTATGATTCAGCTTTTGTTTGTTTAATCCTACTCTCAGATAAAATCTGCTCAGAGCTTATTATGTGTCAGTAAACATTGGAGATGTAAAAGTGACCGGAAGCTGGGCAGAGTGATGCCAGCCTAGAATTCCAGCACTCTTAGAGGCTGAGGTGGGAGGATCACAAGTTAGAGTCTCTTCTGGGCAACTTAGAGGGAGTCTGTCTCAAAAAAAAAAAAAGTAAGGACAAAGGGCTGGGGATGTAGCTCAGTGCGCATGCTCGGAACGCAGTCCCTGGGACTGCAAAAGAAGGGGAGAGGGAGTGTGCAGGACATACCTTCTGGTATTCTGGTGGTTAGTGGAGAGGAAAAAATGTGTGGAAATAAGCAAAATACTTTCAGATAGTGATAAGAGCTATGAATAAATGAAATTAAAGAGGGAGATGAAAGAGACTTGTGGAAGAAGGTCTAGCGATGATTGTGTAGAGAGGGGCTTCTCTGGTAAGGGCACCATTCGGGTTGAGACCTGAGTGAGAAGAAGGACCCAGACGAAGTGAGGACGGAGGACTCCAGGTGAAGAAAGGGCAGCAAGGTGGGAGAAAATTTCACACATCTTAGACAGAAAACATGTGTTGGGGTGAGTCTCATCACATGGAGGGCTTTGTAGCCCTTTATTTCAAGAAATTTAAAGGGCATTGGAGAAATTTATCTTGAGGTGGGATGTGATTTCATTTATATTTTATGCATAGAAAGGGACTAATAATGGTGAGCTGGGAAAGAGTGGAGTATGGAGTGGTAGAGAAGTGTAGATACCTGGCACGAGGTTACAGCCAGAATTCAAAGAAAATAACATGCTGGCTGCAGTAGCAACGTGACGGAGGAATGGCAGTATAATATGTTGTGGCAACCAAATTAGATATAATATGGGAAATAGAAATTAGCGAGAACTTATAGGATTTTATTATGTAAATAGTGAGTTAAATGGTAATGTTATTTTCTGATTTGGGAAAAATGAGATTTTTATGCTTTACAGGGTATATCAAGAGTTCTGTTCTGACTGTGAAAGTTAGGATACCTGTTAGATATCCCACCAATCCCACTCGATATTAAAATGGTGGTGGTAGGTTCCTTTGTCTGAAAGCTCAATGAAGAGGTCAGAATGTGGAGGTAAAAGTGTTCACTTGACTTAAACCAAGCACAGAAGGAGACTGATGAAAGTGGTTTTCTTATATTGAAGCTTGTTTTACATGCAAAAGATTAAGTAGGTGATTTGGATGTTTTAAGAGATTTTATAGCTATGGATATTTATAATTTAAAAATCTGCATGAGAAATCTTTGTATTGGACTAAAAATTATAACCTGTTTTCTGAAACAACTGGTCTTAATGTAACAGTTCTAAAAGTGTGGTGCGGAGCCCTTTTAAAGTTTTCTTCAGGTCAGAGCACATATTAGCACTTAGTATGTTATGTTGTCTTCTCTCAAAAGTATACAGTGGATTTTTCTAGAAGCCTCATAGTATGAGAAGCACATTGAATGCAGATTTCTTCTGAAACCAGACATCAATTTCCCTAAGGGATAAAATGACATACTTCTTTGTTTTAAAAATGTAGTTAATTTTTAATTTAAATGTGTTGTTCAACATAGATTGTTATTATTTTATATGAGTAAATAAATAGTTTCTCATTTTTAGTATCTAATACAGTAAGGCTCAGAAGTAACCCTCATAAGCACATGCTTTTCAGCAATGTGAACAGTGTAGACACTGAAAGGTTGAGAACCAATTACTGTGAACCATATGACCAGCTGGATGTCTATTGCAGAAAACAAACTGGGATCAGTTTAAGGTTCAATAAGATATTGATGTCTTTTCTCCAAATTACACATACATAGGACCCTGTTACAAAATGAGTGTCTGTTAAATAAAGACTGGATAAGTTGGAAGGAGAAAAATTTCTGTAAAGGTTGGCATTTAAATCCAGTGCAGAGGTCCAAAGCAGATGCACAGTGGACAAATAAAATGTATTTAAGTACTTATTATTGTGTTCATTACAGTCCATTTCCATTTAATTTGGAAGGTATCCTTGATATATTTTTGTAGGCTCTGTTCGCACATTTTCCAAAGTTCAAGATTTGGAAATTGAATTGACCTCTTCAGTGGTTATGCTGAGTTACAGTAGTAGGACACTGACTGTTTTGATAATTAAATGTTAGTTACTGTTCTAAAGGAATAAAACAGTAAAATATCCTTCTAATCCAATCATCATTTTAGGAAATGGTATTTATTGGTCATTTTTTTAAAATCCCAAAATATGTACCATTTTATCGGTTGAATGCTTAGTACAATAAGCCATCTAAGTCTATAAGTAATTTTAAAGTCAAAAGATACTGCATTACTTTCCATGTAGTCTCATGGTAGTAAGCACTGGCAATGCATAGTTATGGCTAAATTGTCAGCTGTTGATCAGATGTCTTTTAAAATTGCTGCTAAATGTTAAAAATCTCTACATATTTTTGTGATTTTATATTTTACAAATTTTACAAAGACCCTCTTCATTTGCTTGTACATTGGCTTGTTTTTGATATTTTACCACCATTCTGCTAAACATTTTTATGGAAGAAATTTTTCAAAAATCAAAACAAAAAACTTTTGTTTGCTGTTCTTGGGGAAACATCGTTCTCTTTTTTTCCTCCCTAAAGCAACTATTAGGAAATAAGTCATACAGAGATAAAAGGCTCACTCCAACTGTGAACACATATAAGATTATACTGTGATGAAAATTAATCTTAGTTTTTTTATGCAGGCTATAGTTCATTATTTTCTGCAACAGTACGTTTTGTTCTCTGTGCTTAGAAAACACAGATTTTCCCTGACAAAATCAGACTATTGAACTAGGTCTGTCTCCTGTCTTTATGTGTTTTATAACATTTATCCACTTGGTCTTAATTGACTTGTAGAAAAATAACCGCAGGACTAAAAGCCATAACTCCCAAGGGTTTAATCCAGATCTCTCTGTTAATCAGCTGTCTGACCAGACTGAAGTGATTGAAATAATCCTCTAACATTTCACCTACTCATTCCCTAGCTTTGTGGGTCACACCTCCTTTTCTCTGTAACACTCGCCCACAACAAAATAACTCGGGCGTTACTTCAGGATCCACTCAACACAAATTCTGTTATGTGAACAGGTCTGTCACTAATATGTTTCCTGGTCTGACCCTGCTTGAATTCAAACCTTCATGATTTCTTGCATGAATTTTCCTAACATTTCCTGTAGGTTTTTCTGTACCTAGATTTCTTCTACTCTCATACATTTTCTCTGTAATCACAAATAAGGTATTTCTAAGCACAAGAGTATTCGTGTCATCCCCATGCTTGACATTTTCCAAAGCCTGCCTGTGGTTAAACATCCCAAGGCCTCAAAATAGAACTGTGAAATGGAGACAGCTGAGTTTTGGAACTTTGTAGACATAAACTCAAATCCCACTTCTGCCATACAGCTGGTTAAGTAAGCTTGAGGAAATTCTTTGTTTTTGGTCTTCATTTCCTCATTTGACAAATCATCTGTGAACTATCAAAACCTGTTTCTGGCCCACGGAATAGCCATTCTTAGCTAACCTGCCCTGCTCTGATGCTAGGATCTGCTCCCAACTCCCTCTGTCCTCAGTGGTGCCCCTACATGCTTCCCCCACACTCAAACCTTACTGTTCTGAGTCCAGCTAGGTTAACAAGCCTGCTCTGTTATCTCCCGACTGGACAATATTCCCTTGTATTAAGTTGCTGAAATCCTTTATGTCCTCTTTGTAAGCATATTGATCAGGCTGTAATCACATCATTTATCCAAATTTATTCACTCAGGAAATTCCAATTTTGCATTTTTTCTAAGGCATTTTTCAAGTGTTTGGGTGAAAGAAGAGACCAAAGAATATAAAATTGTATAACACAGTACACTTATGTCAGAATGGAGATGATATTGAATGAACAAATGAGTATTCATAATACACACATGTGTGTAATAAGTGCTGTGAACACTGAAATATGGGCAAGGCATAGGGTACAGGGAAGAGCGGGAACAGATTTCTGTGTTAGATGGGGTGGTAAGAGAAGAACTTAGTAAGTTGAACATTGACCAGAGACATAAATAAGGTCGTGGTGGGCTGGTATTCAGAGGGAAGAACATTTTAGAGAAAGTAAAATGTGCAAAGTTCTCAGATAAGGTTGTGGTTGGTATCTTCAAAAATCAGTATGGAAACCAGTGTTCCCATAGGCTGGGCTGAATTGAGCTATCGTGGCTGAGAAGGAAGAGGCTGGCAGGTCAGCAAGACAGCAGAGCTCCCATGAGGTGTAGGTTATGCCAAGTATTTGAATTATTTGTTTCATTGAGATTCAAAGCCATACAATAATTTGAGCAGAAGGGCAGTGTGATCAAAGCTCTGGTTGATGAGGAGCTTTCTTGCAGCTATGGAAAATAAACTCTTTGGTAGTAGGGAATAAAACAGAAACATCCATTAGAAAATTATTCAAACAGTCAAGGAGGAGATGTGATGATTTGGATCTAAGGTAGTAAAAAATTAGTGATTGTAAGAAACGGTCGGAAACTATTTTGAATGATTAACCAATGGTTTTTGCTAATAGAGTGAATTAGAAATGGTATGTGGGATAAAGTGGGAAGAGAAGACTGACTTCATGTTTGTAGTTGAAACAAGTAGCATAATGTTTTCACTGAGGAACAAGATCATCATAGAGTATCTACTGTACAATAACTACTTGTGTGCTCGTTGTATCAGGGATCGTCTTAGTAACAAAGCCCCAAAACTACACTGGTTCATGTAAGAAATAAGCTTGTTTCTCACTGATGCAGTTTTGTAGAGGTGAGTGGGGGAGGCTGGTGGAACAGCTATATTCCATGTAGTGATGCAGGCACCCAGATTTCTCCTACTTCATTGCTGCAGCAGCATATGATTGTTGTCACTATGTACGTGATTAAAGTCAGGTCATTACCTTACCGATATTCTCTACTGTGGGAGTGGGTGAGAGAGAAATGACAGAGGAAGTAGCTCCTTACTCAGTTACACACTTGACCTAGTTGCATCCTCTTCTCCAGCAGTTAACTATAGCAAGGCTGGAAAAAGTACACCCTACTCAGGCAACCATGTGTCAAGTAAAGAATGGATGGACAGTTCCCTCGCTGACATGAGGGAGAATGCATTCTAGGGAAAAGTATGTCGTACTTGTCTGTCTGTATGAGCAACTTCAAGCTAGGAAATACTCTGTTCTGTAACCCTAGGACTTACTTTGATGCCTGTATGAGCAAGTCTACTACCTGTTGGTTTTCTTAATAATAAGTTAATTATATCAAACAAATGTTTTATATTTGAAATTGCATTGTCTTCTATAAACTTTTGCGTTAATTTTACAACTCATTTTTATATGTCAAATTACTTTTAAGGAATCTATCACTGGTGCAGAAAAACTATAGCATTTCAATTATGTGTAAGTCAGTGTTTTACATTTACATTCTTGTTTTTATTATTCTGAATGAACAAGTCATAATGAGATGTCATTTGCACGTGTTTGATTTTTTAGAGCATTTACCTCACAAACTTGATTTGAAATAACAATTCCAGAAATCACAATCAGTGATGTGTCACTTTCAGATAGTAAAATTGCATGACCTATTGCAAACTGCTTAATTCTACTTCTGCTGTGTGCTTAGGGTTATTTAGTTTAAAAGGCAGAAAAGATGAATCAGAGTTTACAGACATAAAGGTTCAATAACCATGCAGCATTTAAAAAAATGTTTCAGAACAGGGGACATAGTTAAAACATAAAATTTTTAAGAAAACATATTGTAAGGCAATATGTGTTAGTTGCTTTTTTCTCATTGCTCAGACAAAATACCCAACACCCAAAATTAAGGTTTACTGTATTTAGCTTACAGTGTGTAAAGGTTTCAGTCTATTATCAGCTGGCTTCAGGGCAGACTGGCAGGGCACAGGGCAACACATCAAGGTGGAACAAGACAGCAAAAGCAGCAAGAGCAAAAAGGGTCAGGGACCACGCCTCTTTTCCCCTGCTTATATTGTATGTGGGCTATCCGCCAACGCCCACATCATCCCCATGCCCTCCTTCTGCACAGGCTCAGGATGAATAGGAAACAGGGGCCCTGGCTCCCTGCTGAGTCACACAGTTAACCTTCTAAACTTCTCAAGTTGACACAATGAACAACTTCCTAGAGCAGAAGGGCATGTCCTTTTCATCCCAGGATGCAGAACTGCTGAGTCACTTATTTGACCTTCTAGACTTAAGCTGAAGCAATGTAGCAACCACAACGTGATAAAGTATTTTATAATCAACAAACAGAGATGGCACCCAGAGCATACACGTTTGACATGGAAAGCTGGGAGCTGTGCATCAATATGAAAGAAAAGTTGTTCCTACTTTTCATATGATGCTGTTTGAAAAAGTCATTTTCTTTCCAAGAGCAGCTCATTTGTGATCTCTATGTATATATTTCATTAAGCCATCCTGTTTATGGAAAATCACAGTTTTCTAAACACCCTCAATGGAACTGACTGAATTTTTGTCTGTTTGTTTACACATCTTTAAGTCTAGTTGCAAATATAAAATATATATTCTTAACTGACTAGTAAAATTTTGTTCAAAAGATTATGTGAAAAGAGATTCTGAAGAGCATTTTGAGTGTAAAATACTGAGTTCCATGTAGGCAGAAAACTTGTCAGTGTTCACCAAAGCTTAGTCTTCAGCAGCACATAGTAGGTGCTCCATTAACTTAATGAGTAATTATTAATTGAATCCTACTGAACTGCAAAATATCTCTCTGACACGAAAACTTCACTATCTGTTTGGAGAATTCACGCACATATCAACATACACACAAAAGATACACACACAGACATTTCCAAGCCTATACTCAATTTTGTTTAAATCTAGAATTATCTTCTTATAGTTTAAACTGATAATAAACCAATTACCAAAAATGTTTAGCAGGTAGTTATTCAGCATTTAGTTAACTCTATAAAGTATCTACTCATTTCCCTTCTAGCTGAAACTTTTATTCATTTAATTGAAAAAATATCTCCCACATTTATACTTCTAAGCTTTTCAAAACCTCTGTTGAGATTTAATAAGCCAGAGCTTTAAAAAGTATTTGCTTGATCTAATATATTATTTGGACTAGCATACTTTCAATTAAGATTCTTAGAGTTGTGTGTGTATGTGAGTGTATGTGTGTGTATGTGTGTAAATTTTCAAATTTTTAAAGATAATGACAGAGAGATTCAAAACCTTTATGTAAATTTTCCTTCAGTGTGGGAACATATCCCATTATACTTAAGAGATAATTTATTGAGCTAAACTTGGCCCTAAGGAAATCAGTAAAAATTAGGAAAAATATAGAAACTTATATGTCCACATCTTGTAAAATTTAGCCTGAAATTAAAACAAAACTTGGTTTAGTAAACTTTTATCATGCATGACAAATGTACTTTTTCAGTTCATTATACCAGATGAATTTCCTTCTAAAAATGCCTAGTCATAACATAAAATTGCTACATTTAAAAATATCTCAAAAATGACAAAACCTTCCTTGAGGCTTGATTAGATGAACTGTAAAGTCAGGCTGCAAGTCCCAAAATCATTTGAGAGAACTGAAGTTCATAAAATTATTGTGAATGTTTTTCCTTATGTTTAAACTAAAGGCAAACCAATCCTATTTTTACGTAAATTACTTTTATTTTTGAACAATGGTTATCAAGTTAAACTGGTTATCAAATTATCTTCAGTTATCTTTGTTCCCAAGCCAATGGAAGAAAGAAATATGTCACGGGCATGTTTTAGATTTAGAGAGAAAGTTAAGTGTACTAGTTAGAACTGACTTAGTATGTTCTCACCACAAAAATGGACATAAAGGGTATGTTAATTCACCTGACTTAGACTTAGACATTCCACAATAGACACATTTATTAAAACATCATCTTATACACCTTAAATATCTGTAACTTTTATCAGCTGGAAAAAAAGAAATAGAATATTTCATGGTTTTGGTCATATGCAAAACTCAAAAAGAGTAATATAAAAGGCAAAGAAAAAGAGAGAAAAGGTACTGTGCAGACAATATATCTAAAAGTGTAATTTGATTTAGTATGATTTTTTATATGTTTTATATGTTCTTTGCCTATTAGTCTGGTTTTCAATCTATATATATGATAATTCACTTCATCAGTTCTTATAAATACATGACTCTGAACCTGAAAATAAAACGGGGTGAAGGGAGGAGGGTAAAAGAAGGGAATTGAAATATATTAGGTGCATATACCAGTCTTCTGTGGGGAACATAATCGTTATGAACATGCACTAACAAAAGTTAGAAAAAGAAAATTCTAAATATTAATAGTTGAGTCAGGAAAGAAATATTCTGATTTTCAGTCTTTCCAAATTTCTATTGTGTGGATATTTCCATCATGGCCAATTTTTTTTTTAATTTTAAAGATAGAAGAACAAAAACATCTTAACAAACACACAGACATTTAGAAAATTTCAAGCTTCCAATGTGATGCCTGTATGCAGAATTGCTTATCTGTTTTTGTCAGCTGCGGTGCATCACTCGATATAGTCATGAAGAACTGCTTAATCACATCTGTAACTGCATGTATTTGACACGTTCTTTCATTCATCAGTCACAGACTGGGTTTCCCATCAAGCAGTACATTGATTATTCTTTCCCTGTCATTTATTTTCACCACTAAAATTTCAGGCTCTTCAAAGCCCAACTTGGAAGTTGCAGCTGACTCAGAACCTACATTTGCCCTCCTTGAGAATAGCACATTGTATATAAGCTCTAACTGGTCCTTAATGTTGTATGCTGTTACATATGTAACATTTATCTATACATTGCATTTTTATGCAATCAGCCTATCTTTAATGAACTAGTTCTCTATTCATTTACCTATAATATTGAGGAGAAAATGCATATTTTATAGAACAAGCAAGTTAAATAATGAAAACCAATGTAATAGTTAGGTACTAAGCCCAAGTCAGTGTATTCCTTAGGTTAGAGTCAGTAAGTACTATAATACATGTTATTTCATTTAGCTTATCTCATTCACGGGCATATTAGATATAGATTCTAATGCCTTTTAATTGATTTTTCTCCTCTGTGTGTGTGTGTTCCTATCCTACCAATAAAGTTGTTTTGGTATAAATATTTTTAATATAATATTTATGTATCAAAAGTCAATACTTTTGATAAAATAATTGCTACTTGTTTTTGTCAAACAGAATTTTATGCTTTCCTTCAATTTGTTCTCAATCATAAGTTAATCAAAATATCAGTGTAATCATTCAAAGATGATCTTTTCCTCCCTGAAGGTTAAAAATATTAAATCTTTCTTATTCAAATTCTTTCCCATCTTTCAAAACCATCTTTGTTAAGAAAGTAGTTGCTTGTCGCCAGTTTTCCTACCTCTCGTTCTTAATCACTTTACTTGTTGCTGGGACACTGTACTCAACACTAACAACTTCAGAGAGGTTTATTTAGGCTCATGTTTTGGTCTATGGTGGGCTGACCTCCAGGAAGAAGCAACAGGGCAGAGGGGCCAGGGGAGGAAGAGCTGCTCACTTCCTGGCAGCCAAGAAGCTGAGACAGAAGGGAGGAGCTGGGGAGGGAGAGAAACCCTTCCAGGCCACCCCCATAATCCAGTCAGCTTCCAGACACATTTAGAGTGATTTTAGGTTGAAGCTGTAACACTCTTGGACAAATATCACTCTACACAGGTTGACAGTTCAAAGTGTGATTCTTTGATCAGGACCATCAGCATCCACTTAAACCCTACTTGGAATAAGAATTCTGAAGGACCAAACTAGACACACTGAATCAGAAACTTGGGCTTATTTCTAGCAATCTATCCTTGAATAAGTTCTTTCAGTGATACTAATTCTCAGTGATTGTGCAATTTGGAATCCATTTTACTTGTATTTTCCCTTAGGACAAGCAATTATACAAGTAATTTTACCTTTCAGATATGGGACTCCCTCAAAATATTTGTAGGATGAAATGCTAAATAAATTTTAATATAAAGACAATTTAGTAAATGTGCCCAAACCAGAGAATAAAGGGTAAGGTATTTTATTTGAAAAGCTACCATTTGGAGGAGAAATGGGATGTGCTTTTTAAACATTCACTGGCTACAATTAGAGTGCAGTATATGTATACAAATTATGAGTGAACAATTTAATCACAAATTATTAGCTTATTTTGATTACTTTGTCTCATTAAATCCTAGCAACAATGCTGTGAAATGGCATTCTACCAATGAAAAAATGAGAATCAGAGGGTACATGTGTCTCTGTCAGGGTCGTAGATAGTCTGGCAGTTTCCACCCCAACTCTCCTTGAATCCCTTTACTCTTGCATGTCCAAAGACTCATATTTCAACTCTTGGAGACAGTAGCTTCAATCAATTTACTCAGCAACAATTTATTATAGCAAATGAGTCAGACACTGTGCTGGGTGCTTAGCATTTAAAAGTTAACAACCAATTTCCTCATCTATAAAATATAGGTCATAAAAGTACCTAGTGCTCCGCAGAACTGTTGTGATGACGAAATGTGATAGACATTTAAATAACTATTAAATAAGACATAACAAAGCACCGTGAAAGGGCAAAAGTGGAACTAAAGGCTTACAATAAGAAGTCATAGTAGAGATACCCGATTTAAGTTCAGAGTCAAGGGAAATTTCTGTAAAACCCTGACACTGATCTTGGTCCTGACTGGCAAGTGTCATTTGGCCAGGTGACAGACTAAGCAGAGAGCACTGCAGGAATAAAAGCTGCATGCACGGAGATTAGGCTTATAGGCACTATCAGTTTTCATTCTGTCCCAGGTATCTGTCATATCTATCTGTAAACTGTAACTGATATGACAGCAAAGCAAAGAGTATATAAATGTAGAATGAGAATAAGTTTATAGTAAGAGTGCCATGAAGTATTTTTTAAAGAGGGAAAACTAGAAAAAAATAGAAGAGATCTGAAGAGTTCAAGTTTGGATGAGTCAGTATTTTGAAAAAACCTGAATTTAGTACAATATCCCCATTTTTTTTTTTCTCAAGAACTCTAAGAATAACTGAGAATTCCAGATGGCTTGGAGCATTTTTGTCCACGATTAATGTCTTGAGCTATTCCCTAACTAGATTACAGTGGCATTTCTTCTGTAAAATTTTGGATTAGATTCCTTCCCAGTCAGACTTATCATTCAGTATACAGCCCATAATGCAGGTAAGATGGAAATGAGGTAGCTTAGGTCACTAACTTGGGTAACTTTAAAATGAAATTAAATTGTGATTAAAAACCATACATTATTTCTAAGTATCTCTGTGGAGGACAGCCATAGATAAAAGTTTAAATATTTTAATTTAATTGCCTCGGTTCTGTGTGGTGGTTGATTGTGTCAGTTTGTATAAGAGAAGCTTAACTAGAATGGCTCCACAATTCCACACCTGGGCATGTGGAAGAGCCACTCGAGAGCAGCTTGTCCCAGGGATGGTATAAAGGGGACATGAAGAAGGAGAGATCTGTTTCTGTCCCTTCGGAGGAACCCCAGTCTTCGCCTTCACCTTGGCCGTCATCTCCTGGCTTCCAGGGCCTGATCAGCATGAAATCAAGGCAAGCCTGGCCCACATAGTGGGACCCCATCTCAAGGAAACAACAGTTAAAATAAATATACATGTATATAAACTGTATTGTAGAAAATCCAAGACTGGTATTGATTCTTCATTTCTATGGTATGTATTTCATGGTGATAGTGACTGTAACTTTCAAAAGTTTGGCATGTAAAAATAGAAAACAAGTTTTCATAAGCTAATATTGCTGGATTGCTTTAAAACACAAGTTTTTTACAACTGTTTTTGTTTGTAAAATCATTTCAGTGTCGTGAAACGCAGTTCACATGACATGAAAACACAAACCAAGACAGTTACTCTGATAGATCACTTTCAAATGTCTTTGTCTGCTCTATACTAACACTTGGCAGAAGGAAGAAAGAAATGTTTCTGCATAAACATAATATTGAGATATTTTTTAAAAGATTTACATATTAAAATCTGCATATTAAGGTTAATGTTGAAAAGCACAATTTATAGTACATATGTAATGCAAATCTTAGAGAGTACCTCTAAGAAATGTGTAATTAAAGGAGAAACAATGTAATAGATTACAAGTCCTAGTATCATTTACATAATGCATTCCTTTTTAAAAATATACATTTGGTATTAAATGTAAATATTCCAAATCCTTCCTATGTACTTTTCAGCATGATTGCATTGTGCAGGAACTTGACTTGAGGCATATCCTGTATATCAGTATTCCTTGAGAAACATGAAGTTGCTAGAGTAAGAGAATTAATTGAAGAAAAATAAGAAAGCAAAGTAGATATGATCTATTGTAATTGCTGATACGATATTAAGGAGAATAACAAACTTACATCTTCCAAATAACTGACTAACATAACATTTTTGATGCATGGTGTTAGTGCACTAGACTGACTAGGAAAACTTAATGCAATCAAATGAAAACTAATGATGGTCTACATTTTAATATAATATTGTTGAAGTGTATTTTTTATTATGTGTAAGTGGGTATATTTTGCTATTTTTACAAAACACACAGAGAAACTTTCACCATTACTTCATAAGCTACCAATGACTTGAACTCACTGGTTTGAAATCTCAGTCCACCAGGGGTTTTGAATATGTAAATAGTACCTAGACCTACTTTGTAAAACATGATATTCTTGTGAAAGATATATGTCAAAAAGTAAATCGTATGGACTATACAGAACGTGTATTTATTTTATGTAGCAAGTACTTGAAGACTAGTCTAGAAAATATACATCTCCTATGTCCAATGGTCTGTTTTCTTTAAAAGGTTTAAAAAGGAAAATGTATATAAATAGGAACAGACAAACAAATTAAATGAAGGTTTAAATTTATGATTTGACAGTTATATAATAATATCTTTAGAATGTGATAATTCTCAGCCTTGTTTATAAATAAAATATATTCATATAATTTTTTTTATATCTTCTTGCACTTTTAGATATCATATAATGACTAGGAAACTTATAACCTGAAATACATGGGACCTGTAACTTTTGATTTTACTCAACATGTTGTGAGAGAAAATATTGGTCTTTCTTGGACCAACTTTCTTAATTGAGTGACAAATTATAATGAAATGACTGTTACCTTCCACGGTTCTAATTCCTGAGACACCTTATGTCCAGCAGGGACCTGTATTTTCCCTTGTGGTCTTTTGACCATATTTTTCCAGAGTGGCATTTTCTTGGATCCTTTTGTTCAGTCTCAATGTGCTTATCTCAGTGCTTAGGACGGAAGTGAAACATTTGTTCTCTGCAGGCAGATAGTTCCCAATACAAATCCTTGCTCTGCAACGTACTAGCTATGCGATCTCAAATTTCTTAACTTCTGAGTATCTGTTTTCTTATCTGTGAAATGAGCATAATAATGGTCCCCAATTCATACTAATGTCTCTTAACTACAAAATTATCTACATAAAAATTTTGAAGATATAACCTGACATGGAAAAAAGAGCTCCATACATGAAGTTCTTTTATTATCTCCTCTCATGCTTCAGAGCTCTGTGAGCTGGCCATGCCTAATCGACAAGACTGTTAACAATCTACTTTCTGCTCCAAAGCATTTGAGCTCGGGCCTACATGGGCTCAGTGCACAGGAAGGGACACTGCATTTATTTTCAAAACTACTCACGGACTCTGACCCTGGGGCTCCTAGGAGAGCGCCGGACACTGTCTGCACTCCACAGATCCCCCTGTAGTGGCTTCTCTGAACATGTAAGGGCGGCAGGGCTGATTTTGTTCTCATGCCTATTGTCTGATTCTTTCTTCCTTCTAACCTCAGGGCTGGCCTCAAGGCAAAAATAGTTAAGTAGACTTGGTTTGCTTTTGCCATCTGCCTCTCCTTTTTAACATATTTTCCCTATATCTCAATCTCCAAAGAGCCCCATGTTTGAACTGCAGACAGCTGGTGTGGAAAATATAAATCTTATTTAATAGACAAAGAAATCCAGTTAACATATATGAAAATTTAAGTATGATATTCTCTCATATAATTTCAATGTAATTATACCTAATTATTGGGTATGCTTCCTTAGTAAATAGTGAGGCAAACAAAATTCTGCTCCTGAAGCTCGCCCCTAAGATGAGTTTTCAGGATTTCAGAGGAAGTGGGCCTGGTGCTGGCGCAGCTGTACAGCGATCCACGGCATTTCTCATTCGGTTCTTTCTCTAGCAGTGACACTGCCCCCAGACAAGCCTCTAGTCTTGCTCTGAATAGTTCTTTCTGGTATCTGAACAGAGACCTTAGAGATAGAAATTTCAATTTATCTCTTTCTTAGAATTTGTCAGATATTCTTCATCTCATTTAATCACTGCAAGTTTCTTAATCACTAGAAGTACTCAGAAAGAAATAAAAATGAACTCTCCAAAGCTCTTCTCTCTTTATGTCTTCATTTTGCCCAGAAGGATTTAATTGTTTGTAACATTTTTATCTTATTTAAAATATAATTCTTAACACAATGCATTTATCACTGTTATTTTTTGGATTAGGGAGCCCTACACAAAGTACACTGGAGAACATATCCCTATCTGAGGAGGAATAAGGTCTTACCCCAAATGTTGCAAAAAAGACTACAAAACATGCTTATTCCACTGTCTACAAGAATACTTTCAAATAGAACTGTTGGAGATTATTGCAGAGTGCTTTTTTTGCCTTTGTTTTAGTGGGGTACTTTTCCTTTGTTTTTTGAATACTGAGCATTGAACCCGGGGCCTTCTAAATGCTAGGTAAGTGCTCCACCGCTTAGCAACAGCCCCATCCCTTACACAGAATACTTTTAAGCAGAGTTACATAATATTAGTTTGCCAATACTGCTTTTATTTTGATGCAGGACAAAAGGCTGCTTTTAGAGTGTAAAGTGTATGGGCCTATATTTACTAACACTCGCTATGTTCTAGCGCTGTTCTCAGCATTTCACATGTCCTATCTCATTCACGTCTCACTGGTATCCTAAACGAGGTAGTCTGGATTATACTCATTTTGCACACAGAGAAATTGAGGCTCAAATGAACCTACTCACTACTGTACATCTATTAAAGGAAAATTCAACACATGCCCATAGGATCATGGAGTCTGTGTATTTACTGTTCATGTGATATTACCTCTTAAAAGAATCTTGCACATTTGTGAACATCAGCTTTCAAAAGTTTTAGCTGTCTATGAAATAATCAAATTCATACTTCAATTGAAATGCTACTTCTAGGGTAAAATACATAGTCAGAACAATACTTTTGGTGATATATTTGTAATTCTAGCCTTTTATTTCCTATGACTACATGCACATCTTTTTATTAAGAAACTTTTTTGTTTGTTCTTTGGTGCTGAGGATTAAACCAATGTTATGTCTCATCCTAACTGTACACTCTATCACTGATCTATCACGGAGACAAACAGACTATAATGTACCACTTATACATAACACAAAGCATTTGAGGTGACTACATAAGACTGGTTCTGTTTTTCAAATGGTTGGTGTCTTGACTAGGGATAAAGAATAAGAATTCTGCTATGGAATTCTTTCTTCCTAAACTCAGAGGTCTTTCTTGATGTTTCATATTTATTTGAGCTCTCAGAACAAATTTAACTGACTATACAGATTTCCTGCCAACAGTTCCAAAGGCTAATAGGTTTCTTTGTCCCAGCTAGAGAGGGGTCCATTTCACTTATGTATTCTCCTTTAGCAATGGATCTTGGCACCACAAATAGACCAGGTTTGTTTGTGGCCAAGAAAAATGATGCAAACCATTTTATCATTGTCTGGGAACTAATGAGTCCAATATTTATCACTGGCACCATGTCACAAAGGTTAGAGTAGGTAATAGGACCCACAGGGATATGTTACTTAGAAGTGTGTGGTTGTGGTTACTCAGTGGATATCTGCACAGATAATGTGTCATAGCCAAGATTTCAACAAAAACATCAAGGAACACATTTGCCTAGAAGAACTATCAGATCTAGTGTCTGAGAGTTCTGATGTGAGCATGACTGGCAAAATCCAGGGGATATCACTCACCTTCAATTCCAGTAGTCTTCAAAAAGTGTTGAATAAAACCTTCTTGGTTTTATTTTATACTCCCCCTTAGGAACAGGTATCCCTGGAATGAATGAGCTGATAAAATCCTAATTCTTATAGGAGAAACATACAGTTGCATTCTGTTTATTGTTGATGTATTTTAAAAGAATGACTTTTATCAATGTGCGTAAGAGGAAGCCTGATGAGGAGAAAAGACTAGTAACATTTTCTCTGGTCTTTTATCTCCCTTAAAATGTTGCTAGATGGATAATGGCTTTCCTTGCTAGAACTACTGAAACTATTGTCAAGTGATAGCATAATAACATAACATGATAATTATCTTGCTTCATATGGCATGAGGATGCCCCCCAAATCCATAAGCCATAATACAATGCACTGTTAGCACTGAGTTGTAAGAGAGCGAGGCTGACTCTACGTGAAGGGATTCATTACTGGGTCAGTTTGCTTTTCCGTGATATAAGGTGTCTGTGGTATATTTTGGAGGTGCCAGTCTTGCTGATTAACTAGTGCCCTGGATTCCATCCCACAAGTCCCCATGCAGCTCACCTTAGGCGCTCTTCTTAGTATAAAGAAGAGTTCTGAAAATCTAGCATAATTTTGCATAATATGATAGCTAACATTTATTGCATATGATGACATTGTTTCTATGACAGTTGTGGGAGGTGTCACATTATCTCTCTTTTATAAATGAACAAAATAAATAGAGATGAATCTAATCAAGATCAAGATTATGAGGTTTTGACATATCAATATAAACCAAGGATAGTGATATTCTACTCCAGTTTTCCCAGTTGCATACCTGTTTTGTTCTGCCTTTACTGTTCTGATGTTAATTCCAACAGTGTTTTCTTTACCTGCATACTTACTAGTCCAGGGGTGGGCAAATTTGTGGCATAAATGTCCCCCCTTGTTTATACTGCACCCCTGGCCGGATCTGACTGCATTATCTTTTCAGCCCATTAATCTAGGCAGGCACGGCCAATAGATTGGTGCTGATTCCTCCACTAAATCTCTTTGCCATTCCTATACCAACATTTATTTTTGCCTCAGCCATTTTCTCTAGCACAAGCATGCACAGCATTTCCCTCAGTCTCTTCTCTGATTTATTTTAATCTAGCCTGATTTTTATTTCCTGTGACTGCATGCATATCTTTTTGTTAAGAAACTCTTCAAAAAATAAGTTACCCAATTTATGTGATTTTTTAAAAAATCTGTGATGACTCTGAACAAGCATATTTTGTGGCATTTGTTTCTTTCCATATGAATTTCATTTTTGTTTAATATTCACAAAATGAAGTTGATAACTCGTCTTTAAACTGTATCCATGTGGAAGCTTTTGTGTATTTGGATGACCCCTGGCTCACGATGAATTCATCCTCTTTACCAGACTTGAAAGATTAATCTGAATATTGTGACTTTTTGTTTAAATAATCAGCAAATTCAAACACCAGTAAGAATCTTTATGTTTTCTTTCCAATTATTACTAAACGTTATGTCCCTGGACGTAATGGAAGTAAATGAGCAAGCTGGAATCTGCTTATGTAACTTGCACCTCCCTTACGATCCACTCAGCAGCGGCGGGGGTAATGCTAGTATGCCCTTCTTTCACTTTAAGATGATTGGACAGATCCAAAACAATTATTTCATCATTAAGTTCCATGTTTATTTTTATAGTTAACCCATTCAAATATAATTAGCCAATGCTCCAGAGTCCCCCATTGGATTTTGTACAACTTTGGTTTACTGTTTTGAAAGTTCACAGTAAAGAAGTCCTTGTTGCTTCTCTCGCCCAGGTCAAGATATTGATGTTACTAGCTTCCCCACATTTCAGGCACAGGACACCGTGCTGGCAGTTACATCCCTTGGCACAAGCCCAGTGCCACCCGGCATACGTGAGAGGCCATCAATCTCTCAGTAACCAGAAACCTCCCAGTCCTTTTCTTTCCATAGTCTGAGTACTGATTTTACAGAGTGGCTACACACCTCTATATGTGTTTCTGAGTGACAGCACCTCATGTCAACTGAGAATTTGGTACGTATTTAGCTAATCTTATCCTCATGGGTAATGTTACAGAAATGCTAAACCTGCAGCTATTTTATGGGATTAAGTCTGGGTCTGCCATATCACAAACAATATCATCTTTAAAAAGCTATTTAGCCTCTTTAAGCCTCACTTTTTCATCTGTAAAATGGGACCATAAGAATATCAACTTCAGTGGATGTTGTGAGTGTTAAAAAATAAATAGAAAGGAACCATTTGTAAGAATGAGTGGGGAAGGCAGGAAAAGTTGAAGGGAGGGAAGGAGAATGGGAAAAAAAGAAATAAATTGTATCAAGTACAGATACAAATTCACTATGATGAATGTGAGCAATATATATACCTAAAATGTACCCATTAAATCTGATTTGAAACTTTAAAAAAATATTAAATAAAGGAAGAAAAAGAATGTTGGTGAATATTCAGTCACAATGAGTTCTAGTTATTTTTAAATTCAGAACAATATTTTCATTTATACCTTGGATTTTCTTCCATTATCCCATTCTGTTTATAAAAATACCAACCAAGAATAAGCAAATTGTACAGAGATCTAGGTGTACTTTTTTAAAAATGTTTTGATTCTTTAATTAGAAAACCTTTTAAATTATAAAAGAAATATGTGTTCATTATAGAATATATGTCAGAAAAAATATTTTTAAAAGATCTATCTTAATTCTCTGGCCCAGAGAAAGCTATTACTAATATTTTGGTTTGTAATCTTTTGATCTCCTTCTGTTTGTGTATAAGAATATGTGTTTAAAATATTAAAAATTGAGTGACACATGTTCATGGTGTTTCTTTGGTCATAAATATTTTTTGAACATATTTTCAAGTCTGTACAAATTATTTCACAACATAATTTTAATGACTGAATTGCTTCTATAGTGTAAATGTAATTGCATTTAAGTAACCCCAGCATATTATACATTAGATATTTCAATTGTGTCTGCCTTTCTCACACTCAGTATTACAATCTATTTTGCAATCAATATTTCTTATATCATTGTACACATTTAAAATCATTTCCTTAGGATGAATTCTTAAATATGCAATTATTTGATCAAAGCACACTTATGTTTTAATACCTTACATAAAAGTAATTGTTTTCTGGTACTGAGGATCAAACCAGAGCCTTCATACTGAGCTACTTCTCTGGCATGTTTATTTTTTATTTTGATTTTAAGGGTCTTGCTAAATTAGTATGTCTGAGCTTGAATTTATGACCCTCCTGCTTCAGTTTCCCAGAATAAATCTTAGAGAAATGGGTGATACACCCACAGAATAACAAAATTTTAAAAACTACAAAAATGCATGGAGGTGAACGTCTTTTTTCCTCTTTTATTACCCATGTACCCAGTTCCAGTCCATCTACCTATTTTGCTATCTGCTGTTTCCCCAACAATTACTGTGCCATTTTCCAGAAGGTTTTTATGGTATATTTAAACAGTGAAAACTTATATTCTCTCCCTGCTCCTTTTACATACAAGGAAGCATATAAGTCACGTATACTTTTTCTTTCTTCACTCGAAAGTGTTTCTCATTCTTATTTTTGGCTGAATAACATTCCACTGACAAATATGAAGGTTAGTTTCATTTTTACTATGGCAATCTGTGCTGTAATAAATAATATGCATGTACATACAGTACTTTTTAGTATATCTGCAGTATAAGTTCCCAGAAGTGAAACTACTCATTAAAGAATATATGGTTGTATCTAAATATCTAATAGAATTATAATGTATACTAAAATTTGCAATTTTATGATTAATCACAATTTGCTCAGTTTACAAACTTTACCAGTTCATATACTGCCACTGCGAAGCAATGGGTGTGCTTCTTTCTGCTAGCCTTGCCAAAAGAGGGTGTTATCAAATGGTGCAATGTTTTGCGCCTGTGCTGCAGGTAAAGAAGTGATATCTTGAAGTAGGTATGATTTATACTTCTCTTATTACAAGTGTGATTGAACACCATATTCATAGAAACAATTTGAGTATGAGTTTTCATTTCCTTTGAGGTATTAGTTTTGTTTTGCCATGAAAACTCAGAAAACACATGAGAGTTTTCTTTTTGGAGTAAACTTAATGATGTTTTCCTTTATGTGTACTGAATGTTAGAGTATCGTCACAAAGACATTTCTCTTTCCAATAGTGTGAATAACTGCCCCATGTCCTCTTTCCTGCTCTGGGACTCCTCTTCTCGCCTCTCTTTTTAGTCTTAGTCTTTCTCTTTCTCCTTCCACTTGAATTGATATCTTTGATCTGAATATTTTCTTGATGCTAGGTGTGCGGGGTGGATGCAACTTCTTTATCTAAAGTCCCTAGCTGTGCTAGCTCCTTTCTCTCTTCTGAAAGAAAGTACGAATTCATCATATACTCAATTCCAATTTGTTTGGGACTATCTCAGGAATGACTTTCTGTTGCTTTCTTTGCTGTGTGGCAGTGCCAAATAGCTCTTATTGTTTAGGATTTCATAAATTTTAATATCTGGTAGCATAAGTGTCTGCGCATTCTTTTTTCTAGGTTAGAATTTTCTTAGATATACTTTTCTTTCCTTTTGCACATGTTTTAGAATTTGATTATCTAGTTCCATAATTAATTTAAAAGTAAAATTTCCATTGGAATCTGTGTAAGAATTCCATTGTATTTATATATTACAGTGAAGTGAATGCAGGGTGGTCTCTTCCAAGACCTTGCAAAGGCTTGTCTTTATTGGGTCAGCCCTTCCTGGGGATGGTTCAGTAGTGTCAGAGTGTTACTTCCACAAGTCCTGAACATTGCTTGTTAACTTTATTATTTTTTTAAAATTTTGGTAGCTCTTTTAACTTTTCTTTTTGTTCTAGCTCTCGAGGTTTTCTATACCATATGTAAAAGATGTTGATTTTAATTTTTTAATGCTTATATGTTAGTGGATTTCACCATTTATGGTTTTCTAGTTGGTTTGTTTTTTCTAGGTTTCAGTCACAACCTTTGAACATATAAATAGTTCACTTAGTCCTTTATACTCTTCATGACTCTAATTGTCTTCTTGGTTCTGACTGTATACATGTAACATTCTCTAGTTGCTATGCTTGACTTTACTAAGAATTCACTTATGATACTAAGAAACAATGTTTTTAGGGAAAAATCTATGTGTTCTCACTTTACTGAATCTTTTTTTCTTTTTCTAATTTTTTAAGGGAAGACGTATTTTATTAAATGATTTCTAGAAGTTCTAAAGATTTTTTCTCGTATAATTTTTTATATTCTTAAATTTCCTAATATTGAATCATCTTTGATGTTTATATATAATAATCCTTTTTATTTTAATATTGCTAAATTCTGTCTCTATGTTTTACTTGGAATTTTTGCTTAGATTATCTGAAGTGAAATAATTGTGTGTGTATGTGCATGATTACCTGTTTTATGTAAGAACAACAAACATTTACCAACTTTTGAGGATCATATTACAGTCACTTTAAAGAAATGATTTGGAAGAGTTTCTCTTTCTCTGTACTCCACAACACAAAGTAAGCTTCTAAACCTGTACTCTTTAAAGACATTGGAAACCTGTGAAAATTGTGTTCTAGTAATTCTTTGTGGTGGTAACTCATAGGTAATTTTATTTGTATCTGTCATGGAGCACATCTGTTTTAATTTTCTAATTCTTTTGTAGTCAATTTCTTTTAAATTACATATTCCTGTTTTGTTTGATTGCTTGAAGAGTTCTTTTTTTATCTTAAATTTAACGCCGTTTTAAGACTTCATCTCAGTGAGTATTATTTTCATACTACTTCTCCATTTCCTTCTTCAGAGTTACACACTTGTCCCCTTGTATTTTTGCCTCCAGTTTTCATCCAAGAGAGAAAGTACACACATAGAAGATATTCTTTGTCTACCTTGTTTATTTATCAATTTTTCTTCTTCTTTCTAGTCCTTTTTTCTATTTCCTCCCTTATTCTTCTCCTCTCATTTAGTCCTTTATTTTCCTTAGTGTGTTTCCTGCAATTTGTGTGTTCTCTTCTTTTGTGTCCCTTTCAGTTCTTGGATGACTGTAGTCTACTTTGACCCTTCTTTCCTGAGCTCTGCCAGATCACATTCCATCTGCGTTCAGCTGTTTGAAGTCTTCTGTTTCTGTTGTGGGCACCAGTGTACCTATCTGGTGAAGGGCTTGGTGTGGGAGTTGGGTGAGTGGTACGAGAGGAGGCCAGACTTCTCCTCACTCTTCCAAATTTTATAACGTAGAGCTTCCCTTACCCTGTGGTGTGGAGGACAAAGACTGCTTTATGCAAAGGTGCCTGTTCTGCATGACTGTGTGTTTCCTTCACACTTGGTAGCAGCACATTAAGTACTGCAGGCTTTCTTTGTGCATTTTATTTTCTCTTTGACACTATTTCTTCATCCCGGTCTTTATATGAATTTTAAAATTTATACATTTTACTTGATTCCTACATTTAATGCAGATGAATCTTGCAGGGCCTTATTTTTTTATTCTCTTCACAGTTGAGGCACTTTCTGAGAGGAGGAGGGGGAATTCTGATTGGGTAGTTGTTTATGCTCAATTTCACATTGTCTTTTTTCAATTATTTAATCAGCATTGTCTTGAAAAATATTGTTATAAATCTTGAGAAACTGGATATACTATGAATCATAAATTGCTATAAATAATTTTTACATCTCAAGTTAATTGTCAAAGTTCTAGCAAGGGGAATTCCCTTCCCAATCTTTACTGGAAAGGTATTAAAGGAAATTTGAAAAAGGATCCGTATCTAAATAAGGACAGAATAAGTTCCACATAACTTTGAAATCTTGGCTATTCTTTCTTGAGAACAGAATGGACTGGAGGAGAATACAATTTTGGTACAAAATGACAATGTTAAAATCTTAAAAAGTTATAAAAATAAACTGGAGTTATTTAAAAGTTGACCTTTCTTTCTTGTTTCTCTCAGACATTGAAATTTTACCATATTTTCTTGTTATGCGAAGCAGAGTCTTCATTTTATTTCAGTGTGTCTGGCTGCTAAGTAACCAGCTTGGGCAAACTAAATTTAAATTATTTTGATAGAAATTAAAAAAATTTATTGTAGTGCTCAAAGATAGGTCTAAATTTTAGGTCCTCTTTATCCAAAAATCTATTGATCTGCGAATGGCTTATGACTTCCCTAGACCTTTGTTGTGTCTTATATCTTAAGCCTACTGAGCCTAAATATAATGGTTGCATTTAACATTTGGAAAGAGCAATAGGAATTTTGTTCTTTCTTATGAAAATATTATCAATATTCATCTGAGAACCACCAAAATGATGAAAGCATTTTGTTTGTTTTGGTTTCCTGAATACATTTGGCATACGAAACCAAAGTTATTCTTCTATTAGAAAAGAAACTTATTTACTGAATCTTTTGTTTGTTTCGTGGTCCTTATTGGTACACAGTTCTTCATGTTTCTGTCTTCTGTTGCTCTCAAGCTTGGTGCAGTATGAATGGAAAATGAGCAGTACAGAATCTTCCTAGTTGATTTGGGCTTGGGCTCTAAACCCTTATGCTTCTTTGTGTTGCACTATGTGATAAACACGGAAGCAGAAATGAGGGCTGACTGAGCCAGCTGTGTTTATTCACTATTGGCTGCCCTCAGTCTCATCTTCAGGAAGAGTCTGTTAATTGTAACTAAACTCAGCTAGTCATTGGGCTATTTTTTGTTGACATAGATTCTGAGAAGAATGGCACATTCAAGGATTATAAGGATTTTCATGTAGTTTTCTTCTTGACAAACAACTCTACTCCCGAATTATAGAATGCTTCATTTCATAGTCTTTCATATTTAAAAAGTCAAAATAATTCTTTCAATGTCTATTTTATGACTATCGAGATCAAATGTATGTTCAAATACATTTTCCTGCATATCTACTCTTTATTCTTTCAAGACACAAAGTGATGAATGGAATCCTAACGGAAGGATGCTTCAGAAAACAATTTGAAATGAAGTCACATTTTTAGATGACAAGGTAGTAAATATCTTGAACTTGTGGAAGCCTAGGTGTTCCTGTCCAGGATAGGGTTGAATTGTGGTGTATATCTTAATGTAGATAAAAGAGAAATTAAGATTCCATAGGACGTGTCTGGGTCAAATCCCATAGAAAACCCAAGCAAAAACCTGTAGTCACTATGTTCCAAGGGCAGGACCTCAGACAGAGCCAGGCAAATGTAAGAGTCAGAATCTCCAAAAGAACTGAGATGGGAAAGAGCAACGAGAAAATTTCGGATTGGAGTCGTTTCTGAATGAAGCAGAAGTTTCTGCAGTGTAGCTTTATTGCTCTTAGCCAGCCCTTGTGTGTGAGAGTTGGGCTGCATTAAGAAACACATCACTTTAAAAAAAGAAAAAGGAACACATCACTGGAAAGTGTTACTCTCTGGCCCCTTCTCATAAAAGTCATGACTTCTCAAGGGTCTCAGAATAACTTAAAAAGCACAGGTGAAGTTAATCTTTGGCAACCTGGAAAGTGCTATCATGAACCCAAGAGGCCCTTTAAAGCTTGGCATCTCAGGCTCTCTGAGAGATGGTTTCTGGAGAGATCCAAGAAAAAGCTCTTCCTAAAAAAGGAGGCTTCCAATGTACACCTTCTCCAAAGTCATTTGTCCTTTATGATACTGACAGCAAACTGAACTGTTACGAATTTCATTCTTTAAGTCTTTCTATAGTTAAAACAACATCTTGGGTCCAAAGATTCCAAGTTCTCAGGCTTATCTGTATCAAAGAACAATGTATATTCTTATGTGGAACAAAACAGGTTATGTAAGTAAGAATACATGGAAATGAATTAAATAAACAATATTTGTAGACAGAGATGTAGAAGTTCTAGGCATTTTGAGTCAGGATACTAGGAAATTCTTGCCAGTGAATGGAGTGGTAGAAAACTGCACTTCCTCCTTGTTGGTGAGGAGTTTATCCCCATTATGTATCTAAATACCTTAGTAGATATGTATTTAGAATCTATGCGTTGAACACTGAATCACATGCTCCATATTGTTCTAATATTACTGCTTTAAAATGCTTGTTTTTACACAGAAAATGCAGAGTTTGCCTAATAAATACCTGGATCCCAATTGTGTTTCCTCATTGTACAAACATTTTCTGAATGCTTACTGAGAACATTCTCCTTTTGAGATCATATCCTAAATACAATAACATTTTTTCCCTTCACAGTCACTGACATATCTGGATTTATATTAAAATACTATGAATATAGAAAAGAAATTCAAAAGAAAATGAGACTGTCCTACTGACAGCTCATGGATAAGTGTTTAGAGCCTACCTGTTAAACACTCTGCATATGCTTCCCACTGGTCTGTTCCCAAACATCATCCACAGGGATCTGTACACATGGCTTGTTGAACCCATTATGCACAGGAGGAAATGTAATCAGAGTTTAGGAACATCCTACCCAAGGTTACAGATATAGTGATAATCAGGTCAGGATTTACTTATACCTTCTGAGTCTGACCAGTAACCCACCATCCACTAGGTTAGCTATGTGAAGTATAGAGAATTGGCTGTAGATGTGAATATTTATGTGTAAAAGTAACTAAACATTTGATTTCATAAGCCACATTTTATTTAGGTGATACTTACAGTCTAATGCAGTTCATTATTTCTGCTTTATATGTGTTTTCTTCTATTAATAAGTGTAAATAGGTGGTCACTTGTCAGACACATTAAATAATAAGAATAAAAAGAAATAAACATAAAATGCAGTTTTAAACACCTGATACTACTTTTCAGATGTTGGATCTTGAAAATTATTTCATTGACGTACATGAGTAAATTGAACAAAGGAATGAAGTAGCTGCAGGAGGAAAATTTAGACTATAATGAATGGCAGGTAAACAGGCGTTATAAGAGGAAGAGCTTGGCAAGTAGATGGGCACCGACTGGAGTAAGAATGCAGCAGAGAACAGAATAAATGTGAATAAACAGGGCACAGTGCAGGCGGGAGCAATGGTAGTAACGGGCAATAGGAAGACATTTTGGAAAAGGCCGGTGGATTCTCTGGAATGCCAGAGTTCTCTTTTCCTCCTTTGTCTTCCCTTTCGTTTGTTCTTTGGGGTTAAGTATGGATTAATGCTTTAATTAACAGAGTGGTTGAGCTGTATTAGATGGCTCTGTGCACTCACAGAGCTGGAACGACTCTGAGTCTTGTCATACACTAGGTGGAGTCTCCATCATCCTTGCCATTTTTCAAAGCAATTCTGGAAGAACTCTTTTGTGTCTTTATGGGACATGACAAAAATACAGTGAGTGAATCTCCCAAGGGTCAACCAACAGGAGGGCTTGCAAACCTGCCAGTGCATGTCATTTTTGTTTTTACTGAACCTGGGACTGCAATTCCTGGCTCTTCCCCAAAGTCAAAATGACAACAAGAGGTAAGTAAGCATTCTGAACAGGTTCAGGGTATCAGCTAAGGGTGCTCGCAAAGAGGAGCTCCAGAACTGCCTGAGAAATTGCCAAGAATGACAGGGTAAGTGTGTTCCCGCTGTGGCCAGAGCATTTTGAGGGGCTTTATTGGTAATGCATCTTTTGTTTTAATACATGTTTTAATTGCAGCACACATTGCCTTTCCTCATGCCTGGTACAATAGCACAGCCACTGCTGAAACCCAAAAGGTAAGAATATAGTGCTTTGACTCCTTCTTAGAAAGTTTATTATTTGGTGAGTCAGTGGAGGCACAGTGGATTTGTCCATCTGGCCTTCTTATTACAGTCTTGGATTTGCTTTAATGTCACAGAGTGAAAAATGAAGTGAGTAAAATATGAGTGGATGCCTCATATCACAGAGAAACCTCCTTCCAGCTCTATCTTTGAGGCTATCAAAATTCTACTGAGTCTAAAATATCAGATGTTAATTTTCAGCATCTCTTCACCTGACTGATAATTCCTGTGGACAGAGTCGCATGTGTAGCAGACAACCTGTCATTTTCTCTTGATTCTGGGTTTGAGTACAATACCTCCAACACTGTGCTTTCACTCCATGTACTGTACAAATGGCCAGTATCTCCAAACAGGTAACATAGGGCAGGGCTGTTTCCAGAAATGGTGTGCACTTCCACACAATCAGTTTTATTTGCCATTTTGAAATAGAACTCATAACATTTAATGAAGGAGAGAAGATCATGTGACAGTCAAAAGCTTCCTTGGCGCTCAGCACTTCATTTTCTTATCTGTAAAACAGAATGGATTGAAATAGGTTCAAAAATCTATTCAACTTTGAAATGACAGGACTCTGGAGGCAAAATGTTATGATTAATATATGTGACTATTTTGGAATAAGAAATCATAACTGAAAAAAACAGAGTTCAAATTTTTATTTAAGAGCTCATTCTAAAAGAGTCTTCAGACTTCATAACCTAAAAAAATTTAGAAATATTGCCGAGGAGGAAAACGAGGCCGCAGAGGAAAGCTCTCTGATTAAAATATTCCATATTGCAATTTTAAAAAACCCTATTTTACCACGTAAAGGAGGTTTCATCTTAAAAAATGTTTATTAGTTCTAATTAACTTCTAAATTAATGAATTATCGGTTACTATAAAATATGAAGTAAAGCATTCCCCGTGCAATAGATTGCTAATGGGTAGAAGGATTTGGGGAGATGGGCTCTAGCAGCGTCACCTAGAATAACCATGCATATCTTGGAAGTCCACCTTTCAAGTTACTTCATTTATTTATTGATATGTTTATTTATTCATTCATTCATTTCACACAGCCTTTTTTGAACATTGGTTAGAACCATCTGCTCAATACCAGGTCATAGTTTCGTGGAAGAAATAGGTCAATGTACCTATCATTGTAATGCACCTGCTGAAAGGATACAATAAAGTTAAACTCAGGATTCTTATTTAACAAGAGCATATTTGATTTAGCTGTCTGAGATCATGAAACTTTTATCAGGCAACTTTATCCTCAAATTAGGTTTGAAAGATGAACAGGAGTTGCTGTAGATCACTGGTGCTTTTGATTACTAGTTAAATAAAAAAATGATGAAGAATTAAGTCATAGCGAACAGGACAATTTTTGGAATGCAGGAATCTGGGCACAGGATAGGTCTTATCAACGTATTTCAGGAGCACTAGCCTGGAAATTACATGGAGAGCCTATTGAAATATGCAAAGTTATGGGTAGGTCTAAGGATCATTGCCTTCTTAATGAGCACAGCATCTCAAAGTGGATTGCATAATACGATAAAGTTGAAGAAGCCCTGCTCTCTAGTTTATGTTAGAAAGTGATTGAACTTGACCTAGGTAGAGACCATATCATGACAATAATTGAATGACATACTGAGGATTTTGCCTTCATTTTGAATAAATATGCTGTATTGGCACTTAAAATGCCCTGGTTTGAAATAATTGGTGGCTACACTGTTAGCACCAGTAGTTTTTTCTTTTCTAGAAACAGCAAAGACAGGAATATGTTTACAAATTAGATGCTTTAACTCGGACTTCTAACATAAAACCTCAAGCTATTTTTTTCCAGTAATGAGACTTGAATCCACAACATTTATGCTGAGCCTTTTTCTTTTTTATTTGTGTTTTTTATTTCCCTTCCTTCCTTCCTTCCTTCCTTCCTTCCTTCCTTCCTTCCTTCCTTCCTTCCTTCCTTTCTTTCTTTCTTTCTTTCTTTCTTTCTTAGGGGGATTTTTTAATTTTAAAAATAAAGGAAGAAAACATACTAACAAACAAACATCCACTTACAAAATAGAATAAGGACAATACAAACAATACAGAGTGACAGACAAAGTGGTAGGAAATTAACCACGGTTGTTGTATTACTATTGATATCTTCAAAGTGGTTTCTCAGGAAAACAAATAGAGACGTGCAATAATGATCAAACCAGTAATCATTAACTGTTCCTTTCAGTAAAGCAGTAGAAGACAGTAGTGCAACTGTTAGCTCTCCTGTATGTACACACATACATAATTACCCCTTTTTTCCCTTCTCCATTCCCACACTTCAGTTGCTCCTTACTTTTGAGCATTTTCCTTTCTTTTCACAATGTCTGTCATACCTCCTAGTTTTTATCCACTCTTCCAGGTTTTTACACTAGTGAGACAATATGTTGCTTGCACATGGAGGTCTTGTTTATTTCATTTATGAATATGGTCTCTAGTTGTGACCATTTACCTATAAAAGCCTTGAGTTTATCTTTCTTTATAGCTGAGTAATACTCCATTATATAAAAGTACTACAATTTTTTTATCCAGTCCTCAGTGGATGGACATTTGGGTTATTTCCACAATTTAACAATATAAATTATGCCGCTATGAACATGGGTGCACATATATCGCTGTGATATGATGTTTTCAGATCTTCTGGGAAAATACCCAGAAGGGGAATGGCTGGGTTGAATGGGACCTCCAGACCGAGTTTGCTGAGGAATCTCCAAACTGTTTTCCACAGTGGTTTCACCAGTCTTCATTCCCACCAGCAGTGGAGAAGAGTTCCTATTTCTCCACAGCTTTGCCAGCATTTGTTATTGGTTGATTTCTTAATGCTGGCCATTCTTACTGGGGTGAGGTGAAATCTCAGTGTTGTTTTCATTTACATTTCTTGAATGACTAATGATGATGAACATTTTTTCATGTATTTATTTGCCATTTGTATTTCTTTTTCTAAGAAGTGTGTGTTCATCTCAGGTGCCCATTTCTGGATTGGGTCTTTGAATTTGCAGGGGCTGATGTTTTTTAATTCTTTATATGTCCTAGATAGAAGACCTTTGTCCAAAGGACAGTCAGCTAAATTTTTTTCCCAATTTCTGGGTTTTCTTTTTACTCTGCTGGTGACTTCTTTAGATGTTCAGAAACTTTTCAGGAGGATGAGATCCCAGTTGTTGATTCTTTGAAATATTTCATGGGCAGTTTGGTTTTTTTCTTTCTTTCTTTCTTTCTTTCTTTCTTTCTTTCTTTCTTTCTTTCTGTTTTTCTCTTTGTTTTGTTCTTTCTCATTGTTTCCTTTTCTCTTTATCTCTTTCTTAATTTTATGACAGGGCTGCCTAACTTTCCCAGGCTGTCCTTGAACTTGCAGTCCTCCTGCCTTAGCCTCCCAGAATGCTGGGACTTCATGCCTGAGCCACCACACCTGTCCGCTACTGTCTTTCTGTTCCTTGGTACAATTTATGTACTGCTGATCATCTTAGCTCCTATGCCTAGGAGAAAGAGGTTGCTCTTCACCCAAGCATGTGAACGTCACCTATTTGATCCATCTAGGCACAGCCCTGCTCAGCCTTCAGTTCTGTTATTCTGTCTGCATACATGTTCTCATAGTCCTCAGGCAGAACAAATCTCACTGAAAGGAACAATGTCTCCTACTTGTTCAGAAACTAAGCTGAATCTTCCTACTTGTCCTTGTTAGTTTTAAAATGTGACCTGTGCATTCAATGAGATCCACTACTTTCAAAGTATTTGTACATGCTTCTTAATTATGTTTGCATGAATTTTCCCCAACATAGATGTAACCATTTTTCTCCCTGTGGTAATATGCGATTATGTCTAAGAAACCAAGTGAAAGTTCTGCAAAATCCTCTACACTACATTTTGTTTCCTCTGTGCCTAAATTTTCTGGGAGTTTAATTCCTTTCCAAAATTCCAAAATTTCTCATTTTTTCATTTTACTCATGAATGTTTTAAAGGTAGAAATGCGTTCCAAGCTTCATAAGACTTTCTGCCTCTCTCTGGGCTACAGTATGGTTGACTAGAAAATTTGCATTCAGATTGTGTTATATTTTAGTAGTGCCATTTATGTGTGTGTTTTAGCCTGTTTTATATTACAGAATGAAAGCCATACACTGGATAAGTTGTAATGAATAGAAATTTCTTGGTTTATGGTTCTGGAAATTCCAAGGTTGGAGAGCCACATCCAGTGAAGGCCTCCTTGCTATGTGACCCCTTACTGGAAGGACACAGGGAAGATGCAAGATAGCAAAAGGGACTGAGCTCGTCCTTTTATGAGGATCACAGCCAACTGCAATAAAAGCATTAATCCACGCAGAGGCTCCAGTCTTTACAATTGAATCACCTCCTAACACCACAGCATAGGGATTAAGTTTCCAACACATGGACCTTGGGGAACACATGCAGAAATGCAGCAGTGAGTGAAAACCAGCTCTCAATGCATTTGATTATTTAGGAAATCCACTGGCATCAGCCTAAGCTTTAGCAATTAATGGAACTCATCTGAAAAACAAGGTGCTATATTAAAAGGAAAAACTCAGTTCAGATTGATCCAAATTTGATTCTCAGGCTCATTAGCCACTGATGAGGACATCTTATTCATCAATTGATGCTTATTTTAGTTATCTTTGTGGTATAATTAAGTGTCTTTCAATTGGACCCATTCATCCCTGAGGCAGGTTAGTGTTACTTGCATTTGAATTGCCGCTATAATTCAGTTCAAACATCAGTTTTCAATTTTCTAATTCTTCTACTGTTTAAATTAATCAGTGGAATTAAAGATGAATAATTGCTGGCTCTGTTCCTATAGTAACAAGTGTCACCTTTCAACAACTTCAGAAACAGGGATAGTTATTTTCAGCTTTTTTTGTTTACAGTCTTGAAAAACAACGGTGGCAAATATGTTTCATTTTCTCTTTCTTAGTCATGAGGTCCTACTTAGGAGGCTCTCAGGGATGAATTTGGGCTTCAGTAAGGTCTTTAAAGTTGACATCCACATTAACTTAAGGAAAACAAATGATATCTTAGCTCTCCATTTCTTTAATGGAAAGTCAGATACATAATTCCTTTTTTCTCTCTTAGGAAAGTGTCACAGGTCTTAGTTTACTTGAAGATAAGCATGCTGAGAGCAACAGAACAATCAGAAGTAGTTATTGTACTGAAAAATAAACTTTAAACTAATATTTATTAAGTAGTTAAGGGTGCCAGGCACTAGGATAGGAGCAGATACCTTTAAGTCTCTATTGGATGGAACACATTTTCTACTTGGGCTGTAGCAAAATTCCAACCCAAAACATGCTTCAATTTCATAAACTCTATGTTCTGTACTGCATATCTGACTGAGCAATTAAAGAGAAGGAAAAGGAAGGACCCTGCTGTAATTATTGCCAAGAGGTAGTGAGGAGGTGTGATGTTAGGAAGAAGAGGATACAGATTGGCCCTTGGTACATTAGCATTGAACTTTGCTGGGGATTAGAGCTGTTACATCCCAGGTGGGAGTCAGTTTTATTAACCACATTGAAAAGCAGCATATATATTGTATGCATTTGGGGAGGCTTTTTGTGTTTGAAGGCTCATTCACATTTTTTACGCTTTTTCAGGTACTATGCACACATACAGTCAATTCTGCTTTAACACAGTATACGCATTTCTAAGTTATGCAAAATTGTACAAACATCCCATGATGCTGGAAAAAATGGGATAAGGGTCACAGTACTGAAAAACTTTGTTAGTGAGAAATAAAAATAGGAACCTAATGCTAGCACTCCTTTGTACATGTTAATTAGTTATGACCTATGTAAACACTAAAACATATATGATGTTTTATCCTGAATAAGACCTGAATTTTGCAACTAGAAAAGGTCCTGGACAGGATTTCAGCTTGTGAGTTACCGTGAAATGGTAGAGGGATGATTATCTGAAATGAGACAGAAAATCTTAGCTGTAGGCATGCATTGGTGAGAACTGGAGTGTGCTGAGGTAGCTCGTATTGGAGATGTGTGTGTATATGTGTCTTTCATATGGCTTATACAGCTCAGTTCAAGTCGGTGCCACTTTCTGCACATGAAATTATGCAGAAGCAAATGTGAAATTTTCTGTATGCTCAAGATTCTCCCTAATACTCTGTACAAATGGCACTGGAATGAATTTGCACTTCGTAACAAGCACGGTAGCGTTAGGGGTACAGTTCTCTCAAACTACTCCTGCGATATCTTGATTTGAGCACCCACACTCTACTTCAGTCCTAATACTTTACATTTATTATTTCTTCATTTAGGTGTTAAAATCCCAGAGGGCAAAGGCTGTGTCTCATATGGCTTTGGTGTAATTGGGGCCTTTGAAGGGATTTACTCCTTTAAAAAATTCATTCACACCTGTTGAAGAAAGAGCTGCAGCAGTGGAGGAAATCGAGGCACAGATGACAAATTTCTTTTTTTTTTTTTTTTTTGCAGTACTGGGGATCGAACTCAGGACCCTGCGCTTGCTAGGCAAGCGCTTATTCCACTGAGCTATATTCCCCAGCCCGACAAATTTCAAGAAGGGAAGAAAAGAAACTTTCAAAGAGGAGATGAAATAGTTTGTTTTGGGAAATTCCACGTATTAAGAGGCTGTAGGAAACCCCTGAAATTCTAGAGAAGTGAGGTAGAGATATGTAGAAATATTTTCAGCATCTTAGGACAAGCGAACCGCGGTTATCGTCCTCTGGCACACTTCCTGGAGAACATTCAGGATGAAATAAAACAAGGGGCTCTGTTGGAAGAAATGAGCTACAAAGGACCAGCGTAAGTATTAAGAGGTGCTGCATGACAAAAGGTGCTGCTCTGTGCCTTCGGACAGGCATTAGACTTTAAACCTGTTTCCTTGAAGTCTTAGAGGTTCCAAAGAGTTCTCTTGAAGCTGCTTTAAAGGTGAAGAACAAGACAGGGGCTTTTTGTGCCCTCCCCTTCATTTCAAACTTTGATTATGTTGTTTAGGATATCTATAATTTCCTGGTCATTAAGAAAGAAAAGCTTGCCATTCAGTAGTCCTCGTTTGGGGGAGAAAAGTCAGGTTTATGATGATTGAGGCGTTATGCAGTGTGTGTGTGTGTGTGTGTGTGGTGTGTGTGTGTGTGTGTGTGTGTGTGTGTGTGTGTGGTGTGTGTGTGTGTGTGTGTGTGTGTGTGTGTGGTGTGTGTGTGTGTGTGGTGTGTGTGGTGTGTGTGTGTGGTGTGTGTGTGGTGTGTGTGTGTGGTCCATGGATTTCTCAGCTAAGGGTCCAAGCTCCTTGTATCTTCTTTTGGTTCCTTCTCTGTATCACAGCAGAACTCCGGCAGAGGAGAGGGGCCTCGAGAGTGTATGGCACGGTGCACTTGCACATACCTATTTTTTTGGAGGGCAGATTGTATAAGTATTGCGGCAAAAATAAAAAATCGGGTCGAACTCCGCAGGCGATCAAAAAAACTCATTCAGAACAAATGGAGTTTTAATTAATTTTAATTTAGGATCAATTTGGACCGGTCATTGCCCCCCATTCCCGACCAGAGAATGTGGCACTTAACTGCCTTTGTTCTCACCTTATATAAGTTTTTGGTTTCCGTGGTAATAGATTGGAATGTCTAGGCCTGGCCATAGTTTACCTTGCACCATGTGACCAGGTCAGGCTCTGGCCATAATGATATATATACTTTAACAATTCACGCAAGGAGAAGAATTCCAGGAGAAAGAACTGCAAAGTTAACTCTTTACAACCCCTCCAGGATGTTTCTCAAGACACATTTTGAGGCTTGTCTATCTTAAAATGTTGTGCTAAAAGTCACCACCCATTACATAAGGAGAGGTATTTTGGATGTATCATATGAAGCCTGTAAAATTTTAGGGCAGATCTTCCTTTCAGATAATTAAACAATCAGATGCACAGTTCCAGATCCAAAAACTTAAGAGCTATTTTCCCAGAAGTAATTTAATTTACAGCATTCTAAGCACCAACAGGAGAATTCTCAATCTCCAAAACAGTGTTGTTTTCCTGGAGAAGTGATTTTACATATAACTGGTAAAGGACCTGTAAAAATTGCACTAAAGCACTGATGGAACAGACACTATTCTACAGCATTGATATGACTAATGATGCTCAGCTCAATATTTCGGTGGCTAATTACTTAGCTTATAGGTTGTTAGTCCTTTGATCTTGCCTGTGTCATCAGTCTTTTAGCCTTTTTGACACCATGTATTCAATAAGAATATATAGATTGAAAGTTAGTGGGATCAAATGAAAAGTTATGGTTACAGTTCAAATTTTGGCAGAAGAGGCTATTTAAACCCTTGAATAGGATTTGAAATCATGTCTAAATTTAATTAAATCATAATCTTCCTTTAAAAATGACCACAAACTATCAATAAGTGTTTCTTTAATCTTTCTGTAAATGCAAATAAAGTTTTGTGTCCTGGAGAATAAGGTATGGCACAGTATAAATTTTTGAGGAGGGACAATGTGCAGAGTTGCAAAAGGTGACAGCAATTTGATTGTTTAAGCTTCCTGTTCCCATTTTTCTCCTGAGGTAAAGGTTTAAATGGATGAATTGTATTTGAAATTATATGCCATGTGAACAACTAACTAACTGTCTATTTATGCCATGAGTCTGACAAGGTGAGCGGGTATGTCCCAGTCTAGTTTTACTGAATTAATCTCCCCACCAGTTGCCATCTTCAAATCTACACTTAGTAAATAGTGGCACTGTGCAACTGTTCTCACTGTGCCGGTCAGGTATAATTCTTGTTCCTTTTGTGTCCCTTTGTTCTACTCTCATAGCACAACATGCATGAAGAATATATTTGATTTGCAGTAGTGCACCTATAGTCCCAGGTACTTGGGAGGCTGAGGCTGGAGCATGACTTGGAGCTAGGAATTTGACACCAGCCTTAGCAATGTAGCAGGATCCTGACTCCCTAAAAAAATATAATAATAAGCATTGACTGTCATCTAAACATTGCTCTAGGTTCCATAGTTATATGCAAATGTAGACCTATACTGTGAAGAAGTCAGAGTCTGCATAGGGAGACAGGTGTGTCAGTGTGGCAGATTTCTTCTTTTGTCCCTGCAGATCTGTTCTCTACCATTGTCACTGTGTTGTTTGCTCCGTCACAATGATGTGTCTGGGCTAATACAGGCCCCACTGGCCCTAGTGTTTGTAGCGGGATTCAGCCTACTGCAGGCCTGCCACACAGCTGCTAAGAGTAGGAAAGTGAGGCCAGGGTATTTCTTTTTCCTGTGACTTTCCTGGGATGGTGTTTCTCTAAATTTCACCACTTCTCTCAAGACAGGCTGCCCTACTGATGGTCTTCTTGCAGGTACTGGTAACAGTTGCCTCTGTTTGATTCTTTGGATGAGGGCTGGTGACAGCTCTTCTATGAGGAACCCTCAGTTACTGTGCTAACCCTTGTTGCTCCCCTAAATCTGATCCACATGTCTGTTACTCATCCTTTCCTCAAGAAATGCTCCTCAGTGTTTTGAATGCAAAAGAGCGGCTTCCTGTTTAGAAGCTCTGATGCAGGCTGTACTGCTTACTGAGCAGTCTAAGCCAGGTAAGAGGAAGGCAACAAAATAAATCTCAGGTACAAAGGAGAGAGGGGCTGCCTCTCCTGAATAATGTGGGTACCAGGAGATATGGCTTAATAAGGGTGCAGCATATGGGCTAAAACATGAATTAGTAGAAAATTTACTGGGTGAATATACATAAAAGGCAACTAAATGGACAGAAAAGGAATTACCACAGTCACAGAGGTTGGAAATCCAGAGGTTTATCCTGGGAATCATTCGGTTCATGTGCCTGGAGCTTAATGTGTGTGAACAAAAGGGTAGGAGAGGTACAGGTACCAGAGTTAAAGGTGGTGTGTGTCTTGTCTACTGGCTCTCTACTCACACAAACATGGCACTCAATGTGTTTGTTTGGAAAATAAGTAAACACATACATAGACATGTTGTAAATGGTCATATTGTGAAGGATTTTCACAATAAGGAACTTATACTTTATAGCGAAAGTGATAAAGAAACAGAGGATTTTAAACAGGGTTTCAATGTATTTTAATAAGTGAATTACATGCTTTCTTTTAGTTATTATATTTGCTGTCTTTCTCCCCAGACTGTAACCATTTTAAGGGCAGGAAACAAGTCTTACTTATCTGTGTTTTCCTAGTGGTCGTAGTACGATGACTCAGAAGTTGCTGGCATTCAGTATGTGCCTGCTGCATTAGTGCGAGCATAAATTACTCATCCAAAGTTTCCATAGTATGTACATTTTATCTGAACTAGTTTTATTAGAGCTTTTAAAGTTAAACCTTACTGATTTTATCCCATATACTGATTTGAATGTGACACAATGCAAGGCTGAGCCACAGTGTCACTTGTGGGTTTAATATGCTGCCAGCTGAAGTATCATTTGTTCAATTATTGCTCACTGATCCACAGAAGACCTTAACTCATTGCTTATGACTATAGCTATGAGATTCTCTTGGGGTTTATAAGGAAAATTTTGGCTGCTTCTGTAAATATTTATTGCTGTAATCAGTAGCTTGATGGGGTCACTGGTGGACATAGTGTCCTTAAGTATGAAAATGATCACTCTTACCAGAAGCTGTTCTCAGTATTTTTACTAATTTTCCACTTAAATCTCCCAGAGGGACAAACTGCTCAATTTCTTGGTGAGCATGAACTAATTTAATGTTAAGTATATTAGCTTAGACTTACTAGTGAAGATATTTTAAATCAGGGCAGTGCAATTTTTAAAAACCCATGTATTTTTTCTTTCTGTTCTGTGCCTACCTGCCACAAAAAATTGCTACAGACTAAATACTGTGTCTTCCACAATGTCAGAATTGAAATCTAATCTCTACTGTGATGTTGACTAGAGAAGAGACCTTTGGGAGGTACTCACCTCATGGAAAGCAGAGCCTTCATTAGTGGAGTCAGGGACCTTGTTAGAAGCCAGAATGCTAGATTTGCTCTCTTTGTGTCACATGAGGATAGTAAGTTGTCTGTTGGTTTGTAGCCTGCAAGAGCCCTCACCAGAACTCAGCCACACTGGCATCTTGATCTGAGTCCCATCTTCTATGACTGTGAAAAATAAATTTCTGTTTTTTATGACCCACCCAGCCTATAGTACTTTGCTATAGCAGCCTGACTTGATAGCCAGTAAGTGAACAAGTTGCTATTTGTAAGATTTTGTGTTGTTTTGTTACTGTCTTTTTCTTGTTTTTTTTTTTTTTTTGCTTTAGAATAAAAAAAATTACTCCAAATAGGAACATAAAGTTATTTGCTCATGCGACCCATTCTTTTCATTGGCTACTCTCTAAATACATTGGGTGACTTGTTAGAAGTGTTATAAGGGCGGTTCTAGAGCAGATGGTGGTAGTGGCGGCATCCACTCTCCAGACTCCATTTATTAGGTGGGTATGACCATCACCGCACTCTTGCAGGTGAGGATTACTAAAGATCTACACTTTCAGTCTTTTTCTAAGTAGTTTCTGTGCCTCATGGGAGATGCCTAGTTCAGAGGTGCCTGGGAAGTTGCATCCCCCCCCCCCCCCCCAGTGTGGCCAACGGCCACTGACTATATGATGAAATGAACAGTCCAGCTTTCTCACACGAGTGAGGGTGACAAACTCCATTGTGCTATGTTCCAGGGCTTCCATGGGATTAGGCTAGACACATTCTCTTCTTGGGGCTTCTCTGTGATGGCTCTTTCTACTCTTCCGTCCTGCTTTCTTCATTCCCCTACGGAATTCTTCTGAAAGCACCAGTGCAGTGAACCTCTTGCCAGAGTCCCTGTTTTAGGCTCTGCCACAAGAAAACTCTATGTAAAAGACACACAGGGAAAAGAAGATATAGACTCTTCTCAAAGCATGCATTATCTCAGAGAAGACCAAACTGGTAAATAATTTAAGTTAGGACTTAACTGTGATTTAAAAGACAGACAGGGAAAGTGCTATGGGAATTTTAAGAAGAAATTCTTCACTTACATTATGCAAGAGCCTACAGAAATCTTTAAACCAAGATAACCTGAGGTGTGAGAATTGCAATAGGCCATTTTTTCTGGGAATAAATGGAAGGTTACAACAGGCTGTGTTATGGGATGCCTAGGAAATCAGGAAAAGGTGTTTGTTCTTCACTGGAAAGCAGATGGCCAGCCACTGAGTATATGTAAACATCACAGCAACGCTGTTGGAAATGTACTTTGGAGGACTCATTTGTAGAATAAATGACACTGGGAAATAGAAGTTGGCGGTGTCAATAAGAAAGATGTTATAAATGAGGAAAACTTAAAAACAGGAGAGATAACTTGGAAGTAAAATTGACAGGATGTGACAAATAATTGGATACAGAGAGTGAGAGGAGAGTGAGAGGGAGGGACTCAAAGCCTTTGAGTCTGTCTAAATGGTGAACTCTTCGTGCCTTTGCAGAAGTACAACTGTTCCCTTGAGCGATATGTACATTGTAAATGCAGCTATAAAATGCAGACACTGAGTTTTATCCCTCTTAAAGCCTGTGCCAGCTTAATGGCAGTGTCAGCATCTCACTGTTTTCATTCATTCTGAAAATGAGAATAAATGTGAGTATACGACCTAGTTGTGAGTCTGCATGTCGTGGGTTCAGAGATGTAAGTGAATGTTCCCTCTATGACAGTTTCACCCCTCTTCGACTTGGGAGCAGTTCTTGGTGCACTAGGCTCATGATGATTTAGGACAATGTGAGCCCTATTCCCAAGGTTTTCTGACTAGAAGCCAGGAAAATATGTGGAGCAAAATGGAATTTTCTAGGCAACCCAAGACACAATAGGATGTATGGTGTGGGCAAGATGAGCTGGCCCGGAAGTCCCTTGGTGAACACTGTGGAAAAATTTTGGGTTAGACACCTGGGTTTGGATGCCGTTTCTACCAAGTGCTGAGTGCCCATAGTTAGACAAATTGCTGGGACTCTGAGGTCTGAGTTTTCAATGCTGGACTACAGCTCTTTTTTCAAAGGGTTGTTCTGAGGGACAATCGGGCTAACTTGAATAATTTTCGTTATACGCACAAAATGAATCTTAATAAATTTATCCTTTACCTCCTCAAGAGCAAAAGCTATTTTTTCATATTTCTTTTTTGTCAGTGTCTTTTCTGGTACATAGTAACTGTCCAAAAAGCCTGTCCTGTGTATGGAGGAATGATTTGTTTCTTGGGTAGTGTAAGTGACAGCCTGTATACTTTATTTTCTTTTGCTATCTCTGAAATAAGAAACAGGAAAGGAGATATTTGGGGAGATATTAAAACCTATTTTCTCTACCTGTTCTGACTTTTATTGATGATTTATGCATTTAATTTAGAGTGGATGAAGTTAGTTGTCCTCTATTCACATGCCAGTATATTATTTCTGATAAGTCTTTGGATTCCATAACTGTTGTTTAAAAAACATCTTCCTGCTGAGGTAGTCACAGCTGGCTAAGCACATGGAAAACTTGTGTTGAATCTTTTATTTTAACTTTTTGGTATTTCCCTGAAAGGATAGGAAGATGAAAAGCTACCTATTGTTTCAGTTTTTTTTCCATTTGAACAGCTTGTTCAAATTATTAAAACCTCTCTGTCTCTGTGTCTGTCTGTTTTTCTCTGCCTCTCTCTGCCTCTGTCTGTCTGTCCATCCATCCATAGCTTTCCTCCCACATATACATGTGTTTATGTGTATTACTGTGCTTCCAGATTTCCCTTTTAATCCTTCAGGAAAGGATTGTGATGCTAGATCACATTTTCTGAAGGTTTAGAGTATGCTTGTCTTATGTTTTTGTTGAGGACATTTTTGAAAGAATCATTTCATAGTTAGAGAATCTTGTCAACCTTGTGGCCACTGTGCTTCAGGTAGACTAGCTAAACATTATAGTTATTCTCACTTTACAAGTGAAATCTGAGGAATAGAGGGTTGGAACACGCTGCTACATGAGTCCATCCTTGAACTCCCTTTTAAACCTTCAACTGGGGCCTTTTCAAGAGGCCTTAAAATATTTGGGTGCCAAACTCCCCGAGAGTAGGTAAGTCCTTGGGGCAAACTGAGATGTGACTGGGCTTGCCTGTCCTTCAGCTTAGGTTTATGATCCCATGTAAGCACAGGACAGGTCCTGTCATCAGGTAACGGGGCTGGAGTTGAGTTCCTATAACTCATAGCTAAGATTATTAGCAAATGCACAGTCATCAGAAGAGGCTCTCTACCACATCTGGGCATGGTCTGTACTTTTCTAGGGTGACGGATTTGCCGACAGCTTTGCCTTTCCGGTATCACGCATGCTCGCACCTGACTTGCAGTTCTACCTAGTCTTAAAGTGTGGCTTTGCTGTTAGCCCAATGCAGGCAATTCCCTGTTCTAGCAGCTAGACTTTCCCTTCTATTCTGTGATTCCTTTGCAATTTCCGGCCCATTTTACATGAGTCTGTGCAGTCTGCTTTGTGTGAAGGCTGATGTTTCTACATATTTTCCTCACTGATCAGATGGTAAATCCAGAGCAGTTCTATAGCCTCCACAGTACTCACCCAAGCACATGAACTCCAGGTAGGGGGTCTGACAAACATATATTGTCATAGGGAAGTTCAATAATCAACCTACAATAAAATTATAATTTAAAGTGATTTAAGCTTAAGCAAACTGCAGAGAAAATAGTCATATTTCAATTTCTAAATGTTCCATCTTCTGACATTTGTTGTATTCATTCTAGTAAATATAGCTCACATGGGTACTTTGCAATTCTATTTTTAAACATACCAAGGGTATGACTAGCCTGTCAGAAATGTACCCATTACTAATGATTGAGCCAAAAAATAGTTTTGGTTTGCTCAAGTCAAAATGAGAACCAAAGACCAGTCTTGATGCCAACAATACACTCCCAAGGCCAGGTTTATTGAGCTGCACAGAACTGCCAGCTGCCCTACTGCAAGAACTGAAGACCAACAGAGAACTGTCTGGGTTTTCTTGGAAATCATCAAAAATATTGTCTGACTTTTGCCAACAGAAATCAGTTTTGTGTTACATTTTCATCTCAAAAAATTATCGCTTAAATTGAGAGCTGCTTTTTCAAAACTGAAACTCCAATGCAGTTATGGCATTTTGGTAGAACTTTGCTAATTGGGATAGGAAAGTGATTTTTTGAGGGGGTTGTTACTGAGGATTGAATCTGAGATCTTCAGTATGTTGGGCAGACGTCCTACCACTGAGCTATGCCGCAGCCTTTTTTATTATTACTCTGAGAAATGGTCTCACTAAGTTACTCAGGCTGGCCCCAAACTTGCAATCTTCTGGCCACAGGCTCCCCAGGGGCTGTGATTATAGACCTATGCTACAGGTTGCAGGGAAAAAAATTCATTTTTTACAAAATAAATGGAACCAGAAATTAAGTAGTGTCAACTGGCAAGGTGGCACATGCCTGTAAACCCAACTCTTGTGGAGCTGAGGCAGGAGGGTGGCAGGCTGGAGGCCAGCCTGAGCAATGTTGCAAGACTCTATCTCAGAATGAGTGTCCCTCACATCCTGTTTCAGTGCACAGCCTCTGTGGTTACCTGCTTGTGCCTGCCTTTTCTCATCCTGTGTGACTGGTGCACTTGTTTTCCCCACATCTGGGCCCCAAATGTGCAGGAATGTGCCCCGCCCCAGTCTGCTCTCCTACCCTTTCTCTTCCTTCCCTCTGGGGGCCCCAGCTCCTCCGCTGCTGATGGTCCCAGTGTTCCCTTTAGCTTTACCTCACAAGCAGACTATAGGTGAGTGGGAACCAATGGCAGTTTCACGGTATCTCCCTTCTTTCTGGAATTCTTACAAAATTTATAAAGTACTCTCCTTAATTCTATCAGTCATTTGTTTTCAACACTGTAGTGTAGTCCTAACTCCCCAAACCCCACTCAGAACTAACTTCTCTCTGTTAATAAATCTATTATCCCTGCATTAGGTGCTGGTTGCAGTATAGGCAATGTTATCTTATGCCACCCAAAAATATAAGGCTTGAAGGGGCTACTTCATATTCATGGTGATATAATGAACGGCGTCTTTCATGGTTAGGTGCTAAGTGCTGCCTGGACAAATTTCAAGTTCTATTAAAAAACAAAACTCAATTTTTATTTTTTCTACTTCTCAAGGTTTCAATTATCTAAGTAAATAAGAATTTGGTTTCAATTATCTAAGTAAATAAGAATTTAAGTTTATGTCACTGTTTCTCCTACTAGAGAAGTAGTAAGCAGACTTTCAGGATTTCGCTGGTAGAAAAAGTCTCATCAGAGAGAGAGAGAGAGAGATAGAATATGTGTATGTGTGTGTGTGTATGAGTTTGTGTATGTTAGGTGATGCAGGGGCTATATGTGGGGCATTATTTAATTAATCAATTTATTTTTTGGTACTAGAAATCGAACTCAGGATCTTGAACTTGCCAGGCAGACGATTGTGCCACTGAGCTATATCCCCAGCCCAGAGTTATTTAATTAGCATAGAACCTGTGATACTAATTACAAGGTACATGGTCATTCAGAGACGGTAAAATTGTTGTAGTTAAGGAAAGAACCTGGATGATTACTAGGGAACATAGGTTCTGGAGTCACATACTACATGCTCGTCTGAGTTCTCCTAAGTAGATTTACACTGTGGGTCCGGCAAGCCAGACCTACTGCTATCAATTGGCATGTATGGCTACATGCTCGTAGAGAGATGGGCAAGACTTTCTGCAAAGTTGAAAATGAGAGAAGCCTGCTGGTAGGAGGTAGAAATCACTCCACTTATTTCCTTAGATACTAAGAAGGGGACTTCAGGATGCAAAGGGCTGTGGGGTTCCATCCGGAAAGCACAGGAAGGGAGCTGGCTGGGTCCTTGCATAGAGGAGAGTAGGCAAGAAAACCAGGCCAGGGCCTGGCTGGGGCAGTGGGATTTTTTCTATCTCAACTTTGGACATGCTCCACCAGTGACATCTTTGACATGTGCTGGTACTCTGACATTTTGGGAGATGTTCTGAGGATTTTATATTCTTCTTACTATTTGACTCAAAGGAAATAGGATTACCATGTAGAAAAGCAGGAAGCGATTGCATGTGAATATTTCACATTAAAATAGTGCATGCTCCCCTTTATGCCCTCAATTTATCTTTCCCCTGAAAGCATTGTGTCACTTAGACCTAGTGTCAGATTCATGGGTTCAGGCATACTGAGACAAGCATATTTTTAAATGGAACTGGGAAGTCAACTGGAAACCCCTCCAGCAATGGAAAAAACGTGGTTTTCTTAAGCCACTCATGATAAATTCACTTTCAGGTTTTTGTGTTTATGTGAAGGAAAGAAACAGAAAGATATTGTTTTGACTAGCGTTGGCGAACTGAGGAAAGCTGTTTTCTGTCTGAGTTGTTTTGCTTTTCTCCTGTAAAGCATGCAGAAATGTATTCCTTTAGTGGTTTAAAAGTGTGCAGATATGCACTGACCTTATACTGGTTACTGAATTGCCAACCTTGTGTAGCTTTCGTCGTAATCCATGTCTCCAGGCATTTATGGGACTACCCAGGCTTGAATCCAGGGAACAGATAAATGTTTAGAATAAAACATCATGAGTTTAGTCAAAGCATCAGTGTTTCCACCTGGTGAAAGTAAAATGATATAGGAATTGCAGGAATTGTTTACCCATGCAGATAGTTTCACATTCTAGCCACAAAGACAATGCTCATTGCCCAGGGTACTTCTTGTAGCAGTTATTGACATGATTTGTAATAAATCAGAACTATCCCTAGTAGATGAAAAAGTAGAAGGAATTTAATGTTTTCTCATGTCGTATTTTCTTGGAATATTATTCACACTGCATTTTACCATTTTCCCAAGAACAGTTAATTATCACAAAGAGAAGACTGACATTAATGAAGCATAGAAGCAGAAAACAATTTAGCACACAAAATTCTGGACTAGTGCTATCTCATTCTTTCTCTGTATTTTCTAAAGGTACTGAAGTGTTGCCTGAGAACAACTCCCATTGCCTTCAGATTCTCCCTGGAATATTCAGGTGCAGTTTTCACTGAACTTGAAAGTAGCTGAAGTGATTATTCATAACTATTACTTTTTTAGACTTAATTGCCTGTGCATGGTACAGGTGGACCCTGGCATTCTCAAATTTCACTTTTTTTGTGAGTAGTGTTTGAAAATCTCTTCCCTAGACCTTCTTTATGTATCATGCAATAATTTTTTCTCAGTATAAGTAGACAGTTATAAATGACTTTTAAGTACTGAAATTTTTGCAAAAGATGACTGAATTAATTTCTATGGAGTAACCACTCGTTTGGATTTACTCACCACCTAAGCAGATGTTTGAAGGGATTTACAAAATATTAAACAACTATGCTGAGTGAAGCCAGTGTTATAATTACATTGAAACTAATGCAGGACTTTGAAAAAATGTTTCCATAAAGATAACAAAACTTATTTTTAAAAGGATGTAAAATATACCTGTAGTTCTTCTGGACATTGCATTTTTGTGAAGTGTGTGTGTGTGTGTGTGTGTGTGTGTGTGTGTGTGTGTTTGAGAGAGAGAGAGAGAAACAGAGAGAGAGAGAAACAGACTGACAGACAGAAAAAGGCAATGACAATATTTTAAGAAATGTAAAGAAAGAATAAGTCATAGAACAGGAGATGGTCTTGTGAAATTTGAAGGAATACTTCTAGTATTTGGAAGATTTATTTATATTCTGTGAAAACAAAAGATTGACCAGGAGGTCTGTGGTTCTCATTCAGGATAGGACTTCTTATTCTTACAAAATGAAAAAATGTGGTATTTGTACTTCTGTCCACAAGGTGATACTACAGTTAATTTCTATTCTGTACTGAAGACTAAACTCAGGAAGCAATGAACTACATATCTGGCCCTTTTATTTTATTTGGGTACAAGTTTTGTTTCACTAAGCTGTGTTGGCTGGCCTTGAAATTTCAGTCCTCCAGCTTCTGCCTCCCAAATATTTGGCATTCTAGGGCTGCTCGGGGCAGGTGACCGGATCATGTGAGTGGTATGCTCATCGATGGATTAATCCACTGGTGAGTTTCTTGCTAAATGTGCTGCTAGGAGGTAGGGCCCGGGTGGAGGAGGTGGGTCCCTGGGAGCTTCCCTGTGGAAGGCGTATCTCTTCCCCTGGCACTTTACTTTCCTCTCCGCTTCATAGATGCCTTAGGTCAAATAGCTTTCCTTTACTAGGCCCTTTTACTATGCTGCTTCTGCCTTGGAGCCTGTGGACCATTAACCGAGCCTTCTGAAAGCATGAGTCAAAATAAGTCTCTCTTCATTTAAATTGGCAGTGTCAGGTGGCTTTATTCCAGCAATGGGAAAACTGATTAATGTGTTCGCTAAAAAGTTCACAATTAAGAAAAGTAGAAGACTCAAAACACCTAGAATTATTCTTTGTGTTGAGAGAATGGAATTCTAGGCCTATGACCACTACTTCAAAGTATTTTTTAAAGACTCAAAATATATGACATTTATTTCTTGATAGTCTCATTAAAAAGCCTCAGTATGGTCAAAGGAGAATGTATAAAAGTTCAACTATGTTTTATAATCATTGTCAGTTTATTCCTGTCATGATATTGGTTTCATGATTTTCCAGCATTATAAAGCAATATCTAGCTGTGTCATTCGGAAAATGAGGTCAAGAATGTGTGTTAGCTTCAATATTTTATGGATACACCTCCTGCTACTCTATTGTGTCAGACACAGCTCTTAAAGTGAATTAACAGAGCACAGATTTATTTCTCAGCCACTGTACATGTTCACTATTGGCTGACAGGATCTTCAGTATTACTACATAGAAGCCCCTGGTAATGGAGACTTCAACTTGGGACATGAGTCCATAGCACTGCTGAAGAGACAATGAAAGACTGTCCCATGTTCTTTGAAATGTTCTGCCTTTAAGTTGCAAATGTCACTTTTACACTTCTTACTAGCTAAGGGAAGTCACAAGACCACACCCAACCTCAAAAAAGGACCAAGGAGGGAAGCCTACTATGTTCGTGGAAGGATCAGAGTAATTGGTAATAATCCAATGATTATCTGACCTGCTACCCATGACTAGAGTGGTCTCAAAAGGGAAAAATGTGAGCTTAAATTCATAATTATTACTAGGAAACAAGTTCCAAGCTTATTTCATGCTAAGTTATGGAGTCATGTGTGAAGAAGGAATCCAGAAATGCACATTTTAATACTTTTTCATAACTGAAAAATGAAAAGAACTTTCTCTTTGATCATAAAATAGTCTTTGGTAGTTGAATGAGAAGTTACACATGCTTACAACTACCATGAATGATACTGCTGAACTGTGGCTCTTGAATTTTCTTTGAAAAGATGTCATACATATCTTTTTCCTAGAAGGAGCAGGAACAGGCATGGAGGTGTAAGTGGTGGAGAAACGTAGGTTTATGGGGAGACCTCATGAAGGGAGACTGAGCCACAATCTTGAGGAGCTCTCAGGGAAGGTGCTGGGGAATGGAGGCTGCAAAAGGTGAACAATGTTGCCTTCTCTGATCTTTGCTTTGGTCAAGAGAGATAGAACATGCCTTATGTATAAAACATTAATTTATCAAAGTTCTCCTGCTTCCTCTCCTTTGGTGCTTCTGGCCTTGCATCTTTTCCTTTCTCCTTCCTTCTCTGACATCAATGTAACAAAATTCATTAGCTGACCATTCTAATTCTGTCTATGGAACTGGCAATCCTGTTATGTTACTTTGTAGTGGATATGACTATGATAAATACATGCAGAAAACATAAAATAGATGAAGAAAATCACATTACTTTTTAATAAGGTATTCAGGGAAAGTTTCCCTGAAGATGTATTATTTGAGGTAGGAGAATAAATTAAAGAAGCAAACCTTGAAATTTTATGGAAAAGATCTTTCCATAAAGAGGGAGTGCTAAATGCAAGATTCTGGAGGAAAACTGTATCACTATACTATCCAGGGCTGGTTCTTCAGAGACAAATTCTTGTAGAGTGTTGCACAGGATGTGGCCCTCGGGGACTGTTTGTTGAATATATGAGGGACGAGTGACTGAACAAATGAATGAATATAGAGGTATCACCAGGAAGTTCCCAATGAAGTAGAAGATGGAACCTTAAGTGAAAATTGCTATGCTCAGTAAAAATTACATCCAGCAATGCTATTCCGGGACCGGGGATCGAACTCAGGGCCCTAGTGCTCAGCGGCAAGCACTTAGCCCACTGAGCTGTACCTCCAGCCCAAGCAATGCTATTCATTGAATACAATACTCAGGGCTTTATACAAATGATCTTGTAAGATTTTAAAAATGACACTGTGGACGTGTTATCATTCCCATTATAAACAGAGAATGAAGACACATTCCATGGTGTAATGACGATGGAACTGGACACTGGAACCAGCCTGCTCTGATTTCTGTAGTAGCTTTCTCACTTGCCGGCTTTGTAACTTTAAGCAAGTTACACAGCTTTACTAATGGAGTTTATGCACCAGTAAAAAATATACGAAACTTGAATACTTAGAATAGTACCTGGCAACATGTGTGATTATTACCGCCACCATCATCATCGCTTTCAAAATTCTAGAGTAATGGAGGGAAACTGTTTGAAAATATCACACGCAATATCAGAGAAAAGGTGCTTAAACTATTACTTGCATGTAAAAGTAAAACTTCTAAAGGAGTAAAAGAATGTATCAAATGATGTATAAGTGTGCATTTCAGCATCATTTTTCAGGAGGTTTGTTCTGAAAATACACATTTGGTAGAAAAATGTCTCTGCTGAATGTCATATTACTCTAATAAGAGTTCCCTCTTACTCACAGAATGCTTCTAGGCTTACACCTTGGAGGCATAAGAAGAACATTTTTGCCATTTTCTATCTTATGAGGCCAAAACTAAATTCAGGCCACTTTATCTTTTATTGCCATTAAGTAAAAACCAAGAAAAATAATATCCTCTGCAGATGGTCAAATTGAAGAGTGAGTGGGTGACAGCTAAATATGACATCCGCTGAAGATACTTGATTTGATTGTGTAGAATTCTTTGTCCGTGTGTGCATAGGTTTGCACGCAATTCTATGATGCAATCTGTTACTGGATCACAGATGTGATAACTTTTTTTACAGGCATTAAAATCTAGATCCGGAAATATCCTCTGAGTTTATATGAAAGAAAAGAATGGCTCATTTGTTTTACACATGTGAAATTATATCTTCACAGCATCTTAACTTTTTTCCTTTAGAGTGAATGATGTTAAGGGTGCATTGCCTAATGAAGCTGAGGCTTTCTTTCTAGTTTAACTCCTGGGGAAGTGCAGGGTTACTTGGTTGTTGGAATGACCAATATGCTCTTGAGATGTGTTTGAAATTGAATGCAAAGATAGAAATTAAAATTACATGATGATGGCAGCTGAAAGCTCACCTTAGATGTGCCAGCCAGGTGACTAATAAGTAATTAAAAATTAAAATTTCATGTTTGTTCATTTAAAGTTTGGTGTAAAAAAATGCAAAAAAAGAATGAATGTGAACTCTATCACCCTTTCTTTTTTAACAGTAAATATGCAAGTGGGTGATTGCAAAATGGGAGAGCTGGAGGTGACTGGCAAAGAACAGACTGATGATGTTGGGCTATTGGAATCTTAATATACTAGAATTCAGTATCTATTCTGAGAATGCAGTGTTTTGTTCCCACTTATATTTACATAAATAAAGTGTCTCTGCCTACAAACTGTCTCTTATGACTTAAGAATAATTTTGCTGTGGTATAAATTGCTATTTCTCTCTCTAGCCTCGGCTCTGGGCTCATAAGACAGTCTCTGTAAACGTGATTTAGTATTTACATAAACTGGTTCTTTCTTCACCCCTCATAAACACTCTTTTGCAGCCATTTCAATTCAGACCTGACTGCAGATGTCAAAAGTACAGCAAGAAAAATGGGAAATGTGATTCTTTTAAATTTTGATTACTTTTTTTTAAAATTTTGATTACTTTTTATAAAATAATTTCCAAAGATTGTCTTCAGGTTTCTCTTGATATTTTCCTCATTGCTTATGAGTTCCTCCTTCCCCTAAACTTTAGGTCTTCTAGATGCTTGAAATATAATTCACTATAGTTTCAGCTCTTGTACATTTTAAGGGCCATTTTAGGGATTGTAATAACTCATGTTTACATGTTTGGCAGTATTAGTTTACTGTCATAGGTATTTATACTGTTAAATATAATTTAATGATATAATTTGGTATGAATTTAGAGAGCATATATTTTCTAGCCCAGTAAATATAGCACTTACTCTCTCTATCCTACCACTGTTTTTAAATATTGCATTAGTGGCCCTGCACAGTAAGATGTCACATATTTGAGTATAACATGTTTTGTAGGCAGGGATATAGCTCAGTGGCATAGCACTTGCCTGGCAAGCTTGGGGTTATGAGTTTGATTCCTGGCACCAAAAAAAAATTGTTTTATAGCAAAAATGTTGCTCTAAAATACAGGTCCTTTATGTGGTGAAGCTGAAGTCACTGTAAACACGTGCAGCTTCTTCATCCCAATTCTGTGGTTTATTCAATGTCCTCAACTCTGATGAGATCACAGTTGGGCAAGATGGAATTTCCTTGTTTAATTTTTCTTGTTGGTTGCTTTCCACATGAAGTTTTCAATGACTTGCATATTATATTATCAAGTATATTTTTATTATTATTCATATGTCTTCACAAATATACACTGTTCACATAAAAGCCAGATTATTGACAGGAGGCTTTAAAGGCATATTATCTATAAATATAAACATATAATAATATTATCTGATAGAGTAATGACTTGATAATTTCATGTGTGTGAAATAAATATTACAAATACAAATGATAAAGCTATTATTATTACCAGTACTTTGGGACCAAAGTCTATTTAGTGAAAATGATTAACATAATGCATGGAACATAATAAGTTATCAATAAATATCAAAGGAAAGAAGAAACATAACAGAAGGGCTTAGCCTTGAAAATGTTCCAAAAGTATTGGTTGTGTTAGTTTATAGTCATTTGACCTTGGACAAGTTACTTAACTCCTCTTGGTCTCAGTTTATTCATCTGTAAAATGAAATATTTTTTATTAAATCTGATAAATCAAATAAATAAATCAAATTAAATCTGAGCACAGTAACAATGCATTCTTAATAAATTTTAGAAATATTTTCAAATTATTTTATGAATGTAAAATTTTGATTAAATAAGTAACATGGTTAACTGAGAGAATTTTATGTGTGTGTTCAGGTTATTTATTTTCAAGAGCTAGTAACGAGTACACTTCAGTACCATTGTATACCTTGAGCGTAAATTATTTTTCTTTAGCTCTAAAGGAACATGTAAACTGTTCTGTATGTATCTACCTAAGGTGATCTATGGTATTGTTTGGCATTAGGCTGCACAGAGTGGTTCCAAGATTGAGGACTCTTACAGGATAGACATTACAGCACAGTATAGCAAATACCTTGGTGGGATGCTTGGGACGGCATCTATTCAAGTAGGGAGGAAGGAAAGGCTGGAGGAAGCAGGGATTGAGTGGTTGCCTAAGGTTTTCTATAGGTAGTGAAATTGGAGTTGGATTTTTATGGCAAGCATCATAAAAATGGTTTTAGAAACCACTCACCAGGATTCCACATTTCCTAATCCCATGGATATGATGGGATTTTATTTTATTTTATTTTTTTTATGATGGGATTTTAATCCTATCATTGTGTTCGGTCATAGGAAACATTTGGTTTTAAAACAGGGAGATTATCTTGTCGACCTCATTGAATCACATAAGCCCTCAAAACCAGAGAGCTTTCACCAGCTCCTGGCAAAGGCAGGCACTTTGGTGAAGAGGAGGAAACAAGGAAGTCAGATTTAAAGTACATGAAGGACTCAACATGCTGTTGCTTGTTGAAGATGCAGAGGCCACAGAAAAGAAGTGTAAGCAAATTTACAGAGCTGAGTGATGCCCCAGCTGATCAACAGCCAGCAGACAGGATCCTGTGTCACATCACCACAAGGAGCTAACTTGTGCCAATGACCTGAATGAGCTTGGAAGTAGACTTTTCAGCAAAGGGTGCCAGAGAAGAATCCAGCTTGGCTGCCACTTGGATTTTGGTCTCATGTGACTTGCAGCAGAGAACAGAGAAAAAAATCACCCATTTCTAATCTGCAGAACCTGCAGTCTTATAAATTGGTATTTTTCAGGTCATTAAATTTGTATTCATTTGGTATAAAGCAGTAAGAAGCTAACATAATTTCGAAGGATGTGTTTTAAAGAGTTAGCCAATAATAAGAGAGAAAGAGAGGCCGGCTAAAAGACGGATAGAAAATCTAATAGAAAAGACAAAAAAACTTAAAACACGCATATGTTTATAGCATATTACACCAGCATTATGTACAGAGCTACCATTATATAAAAAGATGCAGATAACACATACTATTGGGCTCAACAGCAGTCATCATGGTTGAGTAATAAGAATAGGTGAATGTAAGAATAATTTTAATTTGAAAAGGGAATGATGTATGTTAACATTTATGCTAAATGGAAATAGAAAAGAGAAGCAGTGAAGAAATATGCAACATTTTTCTGTATCGAGATTTCAGTAGACATGTGCTTGTAAGATTTATAAATAAGATGCTTAGTTTTAGTATATTTCTTTCTGCACTAGGTTATTACGTTTAGAACCTTTCTCCAACAATAAAAGAAAAATCTTTCACTTTATAAAATAGATTTTATGAGTTAGAGAGTGCTCTTTTTCTAACACAGTGCTATGGTTTAGACCTAAAATGTGCCCCCAAACTTCATGTGTTCAGAGTTGTGGGTAAGTGGGAAGACATGGATCACTGGGCGCATGACCTGGAAGTGTGTGTTCTTGTCCCTGGCTCCTTCCTCCTGTCTGTGTTATTTGGTGGTAGTGATGTGATGAGTTTTCCTCTACCAGACCCTTCCACTAGGCTGTTTCTACATTGGAGTGAGTCAACCATGGACTGAACCCCCTGAAAATGTGTGCAAAATAGACCCAACCTTTTCAGTTGCAGGTGGCAGCATTTTGTCCCAGTGATGGGACAGCTGACAGACACACAAGGTAAACTAGAATTAATGTGTTTTTGTGAAATACAGTTTGCTGTACATTTTTCATATCTTTGTAAAAGTAGGAGACATATTTAATGTAAGTCATCCCTTAGTCCTCTACTCAGTAGAGGCATGAGATGGCAGTGACTTCTTCCCATAGTGCATTTTTAATAAAACCACCTCCCGTAGCACTATAGTAATTAAAATTTTTAGATTCTCAAGTGACTGAAGTTTAAACTATTATTGTATTATCATGTTAGAAGTCTAGCCCATGATATCAAAATATATTTAAAGTGTGCTTAAACTACTTAAATTGATGAATCACTCAATCTTTTCTGGTGTAAGTTCTATTCAATAGTAATAGAGGTTGAGCATCTCTAATCCAGAAATGTCAAATCTGAATTGTTTTGCTGATTGAGGGGTGCTCAGTGGGTAAAGTCCATGTAAATAACCTAAAATTTAAAAAAAAAATCCCAAACCTGAGACACTTCTGAACACTTTCCATCCAGTAATTTTGATAAGGAGTAATCAGCCTGTGTTAGCCAATCACTCAATAAACAGTGAATTTTTATAAGATGTTAAATGTAACCTACCGGCCAACTTTCTCTATGGAAATTTGGTGTGCAGCTGGAGCCGTCGTGATAATCTCACTAAGTCAATAAATACCTTGTAAGAAGGAAAAGATTGATGAAAGTGGAGTACTGGTTCCAATTCCGTGTCCTCTGCGTTGTTGAAAGTCGAGTTCACATTTGTAAATAGCTGGGGAGTGAGCAGTCTATAGTGCCTTTGGATAAACTAACAAGAATGAATGGAAGATAACTTTCCAGGCCAGCCAGCAGTGTCTACACATCTGAAACAGAACAGTATTAAAGCTCACATGTGATTTTCATCCTCCTTACTTGGTACTCCCTTTGCTTCCTATGGAAAAATGTACTCTTCATCCTTCACTTTGTCTCCCATAAAATCAAAGTTATGGGTGCTTTTGAACAAAGTAGTTTGTCTACCATTCTTTTTCAACAGACCTACGCTAAAACTTGATTTCCAAGTACAACATTAATCAATGTTGTCTCCCCTTATCTTGCTGGTTTAATTGGTCCAAACACTCTGGCGTTAGCTCTCTGAGGGTTTTCTAATCAAGCCTAGAATCAGAAATGTCTAATTGCTTTCTATTTTGACCTTTTTTTTCTTTTTAGGTATCCTGACCCCTTTTTTGGTAAAAACTCTTTACTTCATCTCTGTAAAGTTCAATAAATCCTGCTCAGTCACTTTCTATCATAATAACTTTTGCCTAAACTTTATAGAGTTAGAACTACCACTAAATTTACAGAAGAAAATCAAACCTCAGCATTCTAGAGTAAGAGCTATGGCACAGGTATAGTTTATACTTGTTTCTGTTGGGATGGCCAAAGAAAGTATAAGAATTTTACGACAGGAGCCCAAGACAGCAGGACTTTGATATTCATGCTCACACATGCCATTTCTAAATTTTCTAAATTCTGCCTTTTGTGCCCACTTTATTGAGGCATAATTGACAGAAGCTGTACATAGTTAAGGTGTTTAATGTGAAAACTTGATGTAGGTATACGTTACAAAGTGATTAACAAAATTAATTAAAACTCCCATTACTATAGTGACTCTGTGTATATGTGGGGGAGTGAGGGCTCTTGAGATATTTTCTTTGGGCTGGGGATATAGCTCAGTGGTACAAGTGCCTGCTTAGCAAGCACAAGGTCCTGTGTTCCATTCCCAGTACCTCCCCAAAAAAATTCTCTTCAGAAATTTCAGGTGAGACAATACAATAATATTTACTTACCGTTCTGTACTGTATCGCTCAGAATTTTCTCATGCTATAACTGGAAGTTTGTACCAATTAATCAACGCACTCATATTTTCTCCCCCACAAACTCTGGTGACCACCCAAATTCTACCATTTAATTGATTATGTTTCAAGTGGTCTGAGAAAAAAAGAACATTTTGTAATTATAAAATTGCTAAAGTTATTATTTTAACATTACAAGTTTTCTGTGCCAAGAAAAAAGGTACAACTAAGAATAAAACACAAGCTCTCTGAATAAATAGTTTTTGTCTCTTGACTTTGGCTAATGTCTATCTATACTGGACACTACATTGTTTGCTCCATGTGGGTAGAGGTCACGTATTTTTTTGTTGTTGTTTTTGTGTTTTGATTTAGTTTTGAGAAAGAAACTAGCTATTAGTGCAGGGTAGCCTTGAACTCACTTATGTAACCCAGGCTAGCCTCAAACACAGGTCAATCCACATGCCTCAGTTTCCTGAGTGCTGGGATTATGGGCATGTACCACTCCCCCAGGTTCATGTTTTTTTTTTGTTTTTTTTTTTACCAAGTGTTTAACACTGTACCTGACACAGACTTACACACATACACAAGAGGATGTCTATACAATAAATGCTACTTTTTTTAAAATGTGGAATTCTGTGTTAGTAAAATGTATATTTTAACTTAATCATAAGTACCTTACAGTGTAAGATGTAGGTTTACACAGGCACAATTTTAATGCAATGTAGCATGTAACATAGTTTATTAAACCCTTATTGCTTTCTGTTTGGGTATTTCTACTTTTGTATTTGTTTTATAAAAACAACATGTCTAGGAAAACATCAGAATTTTAACTTCACGTGTAATTATGCTGTAATGATAAGTCCTGGAAAGTAGAATTGATGGATAAAAATATGTTGGTTCACACGCATAGTGCAATACTGTACTGCAGAATAAATTGAAGCAAAAATGTATGCCTGGCTGTGGATTAAATAGAGTTCATTTCATTATTTTCCTTTGAGTACATCACTGAAATGAGAAGCCCCGAGGGAAAGGGTGTTTTGATAAGGAGCAGGTTTTGATAAAGCTGCTTCACCTGCCCATCCTGCAAGTGGTATCTTGGGATATGACACGTAGACCAGCACAGAGATGGATCGGGGGCAGGGCAAGAGCAAAAGAGGCAGCGCTGGGAGATAGAAGATAAACACCATCTTGCAGCTTTGCAAAAGTCTGCCTTTGCTTTCCTCCAGACCTGCCTTTCAGCGTGTCAGCTTGGGGCACATATGGGAAAAGAACATTTTTGGTGGGAAGTTCTTGATTCTGGTTCCTTCTGCGTCTTAGTTCAGGCATCATCAGTGTCAATATTAGAAGCATGGAAACATGCAGGAAAAGTAAGACCACTTGGTTCTAGGGCCTCGGTGCCAGGCAGCGTGTTCTGCCCTTGGGACCTCTGCAGCCTCATCCTCATCCTCATCCATTTTTTTCCAGTACGAATTCATTATCATCTGGCCTTGGATATTTATTGCTCTGAGGTTTACCAGATAATATTTTCAGACATCAATTTACATTTGTACTTGAGAAAATTTTCCCAGGTGGTACAATATTTTATATTTTGTTGTGACTGAGGAAGTTATTAGACACATAAGAACAGATTTACTTTCCTTTAATTTTCCACCTCCAGGGCTTCCTACACTTTCATAGACTATGTGCCTGGGTACTTAGAAGAATGCGTTTCCTTGTTTCTAGAGTATTCAACCTTTTAAGTAAAATCCAAGCCTTATTTCACCATTACGTTTATTGTGAGACTAGGACTAAACCCGCATATGGTTCCCATTACAGGGGAGATTGTGGTGGGCAGAATGTAGACCAGGGAAATCATCCAGTTTGGAAGAAATCCATGTGGTAATTTTACCCATGATCCTATTCCCACCTTCAGAAAAGTCCCATAAATTTAGTGTTGCTGATGAAAGCAGGAAGAATAAACTTTGATTTGTAATTCATATGAAAATGTATATACATTATTTTAGTCTACCCTGGCTTTTGTAACAAAATATCATGAGCTGTATAGCTTACAAACACCATAAATTTACAGTGTTTCTCACGGTTCTGGGCATGGTGAGTCCATGATGACTGAAGTACTTGCAGAGTCAGTGTCTGGTGATGTTCCCCTTTCACACAGGTGAAGACATCTTGCTGTGCCTTCTTGTAGTGGGAGGGACTGGCTAGGTCTGTGCATTCTTTTTTATAAAGGGATCTAATCTCATTCAGGAAGTTTCTACCTCATAACTGAATTCCCTTCCAAAGGCTCTAGTTCGTCATACTATTATCTTAGGGTTTGGGAATCTAGCATATGGATTTGGGGATGATAAGCAGCTAATTGCATATATCAAATTATTAACTAATTTTATTAATTTGAATTATAAGAAAGATCTGATAGAGACCTGTGGCAGATTGACAACTGCTGGGAAATTTGTAGCACACAGCTGAACTGAAGCAATGTGGTGCTGGGTGTGCAGGGCCCACCCGAGGATTGCTACTAGCAGTACAGAAGGGAGAACTGGAGGGGAAGAGGTGGTGTTCTTGGTTCTCCTGGAGGAGCTTCTCATGCTGGCTTTCCTGGTACAAACTCAGCTGTTCTCAGTGTTGGGGGAGCTTCGCACCTGCTTGTCGCTGAGGATGGCTGTGATATTTTTCCTTTTTTTATTGTAAGAGTAGTAAAAAAATAAAAAAGAACCAAAGCAGCATACCAACATTGCAGACATAAACAAAACAAAGCAAGAACATTAAAAGTAATATGGGGTTTCAAAACAAAATGATAGGAATTAACGGTGGTTTTTATATTACCTATTGTTAGCTTCAACTGTGTTGTTCAGATGACCAGACTCTGGTCCTTCCTTTGAGCGTTGCTTCCTGGCTCCAGTGCAGATCCCTCAGCCTGGTGGCACAGATCCTTCACTGCACAGGTACAGACTTTCTAGTTTCCACCACTGATCTTTGGATCTTCTCCACACAGAGTCATGAAACAGACTTGCATGAGATATTATTGTGGGCTAAAGATCTTTGCTTGAACTTGTGGGGGAAATTGTCACAGGCTCTAGGTCTTCAGCTGGACTCACGTAGGACATTGCCATGGGATCCAGGCCCTCAGCTGGATTCCTTGGGTCTCTAGTGTTTGGACAGATCTCCCACACACTTTTGCATTTAACTCTTTGGGCAACTATTATAAAATAATCCTATAAATTATGTACCCTATATTAAATTGTTTCTCTCACAAAACCTGATTACAACCACACCTATATTTGCAGATTTACTTGTTTAATAGTTTTTACTTCCTTGAAGCAAAGATGAACTTATTTTAGACTGTTTTTCCTTTTAAATCTTTGGTTAGGGACCTTTGCCACTACTAAAGTAGAAAATTATGTTTACTTAATTACCTTTTCATTTATTATATAGAACTATTAATATTATAAATATAATAGATATTGTTATGCATGCATTTCTCTGTATGTTAGGAGCTGCTTTTTAAATGAATGCAGCTACAGGCTGAGATTTCTTAAATTTTATTACCGTAAAAAACCTGGATGATTTAGAAAAGTCCTAGATTTGTTCCATAGAACACACAGAATACAAGAGAGCCTGGCACAATATGGTGTCGATTATTCACAAAATTGAGATTCAGGAAAGAAAAAGTTGATCAATAATATTCAAATAGATTCACTGTGATCAAAGAATACAGTAAAAATTCACTTTCAGTATTTTGAATAAGATACTCAACTGATGGCTTGGTGGAATGTTCCAAATGTATAGGTAGCTTTTAGCAAGAGTTCCTCATGATATCCTAGTGTCCAAAGGGAAGGGCTAGGAATTTAGTTCTTGCATTACATAGATCTTTGGTTATTTGAATGATGACAACTATGTCATTAATTAATGCCAACTAGATTGAAACTTTATTATGTTTCAATAAATTAATAAATTTATAGAGAATGTTAGTGGCATACTAATAAAATTCAAGGATATTGGAAATTGGGAGGTTTAGTTCTTACTTTGAATAAGGACATATATTTAAAAGTAGTAGACATGGGAAAAGGTAAGGCTTAAGTTTAGTATCACTGTAAGTTTTTTGAATCATAAATCCAAACAGGAAAATAAATTGTTTCTTAAAGTCACTAGAGGAAGTCATAAGACTAGTAGATGAAAGTTTTAGAAATACTTATTTTAGTTCAGTGAAAGAATGAAATTACCAATTTTTATCGCTGTCTGTAACTTAAATGAACTATATTAGGCAGTACCAAGTGTTTAGCTTTAAATAGATTTGTTTCAACAACAACTGGAGGACTCCAAGGAGTACTGAATGGGCATTTGATAGCCTTTCCTACTACGTGTTTGGCACGAGATTTCACAGCAGTAATTAGGTGGGCTGATAATGTTCATTATTTGAAGTATATCGCTCTCCTTTGAACTTTCACAAGACTATTTCTAAATCTTTGGATGTATTATATTTCCATGTAATGTGTATATTTTTAAATCTGTGGCTTATTCATTTATTCAACTTAAATCCTTTGAGGGAGAGACTTAAAGCTTATAGTACCTAACATAATATCTTGCATATTACTAGTTTGAGTAGTAAACAAATAAATGAATTAATTAATTCATTAACTCTATATTCTTCCATTGATGTCAGGACACCTTTAGTCCTTGAAGATACAATGGATGCAGTAGCACGCACACTAACATTTCAGTTCTTGCTCTCTTTGGGCACTGGGATGCTGGATTTATTATTCTTGTCTAGATGTACCCAGTTTACCTTGTTTAACATTGTTAATTGGAGGCAATCTGTTAGCCAGTAAAGGCATAACATGACCTTCACTGGGACAATTACTGTGGTTTGTTCATCTTCCTACACCAAATTCTGGGTTCATAACTGGCTCTCAAAGATAAATCAGACTCACATGTGTAAGCATCATATTGTCTCCCTAGCATAAGAACCTTAAAAAGTACATAAAACCCAAAATGTACAATAGATATTATGAAAGGGAAAGAAATTTCTCCAAGGAAGGAAAAACCAGAATGAGGGAAAGGAGAAAAAGAAAGAAAGAAGGAAAGGAGGAAAAAATATATATAGAAGGACAGCTGGGATAACTGTACTGCTGACGTCTAATGGTTTATTGAAAGGAACAGTTAATGCCTACTTTTTTATCTTCTTGGCCAAGTTTGCATGCTTGTATCTGGTAATCTGAACAACTAATTTGAAAACAATATGCAATATAACAACTATTGATGAATTCCTACCATCTTGTCTAGTGAAACTGTATTGTTTCTATTTTTTGTTGTTTTTATTTTTTATTCTCTTTAATGGTTTGATCAATCTTACATTCTCATATCTGGTAATCTGGGCAACTGCGTTGATGATAACAATATGTAATAGAAACAGCTACTGTTAATTCCTATCATTTTGTTCTGAAGCCCTGTATCATTTTTATTGTTTTTGCTTTGTTTTGTTTTTATCTACATTGTTGATATTTTGCTATTTATTTATTGTGCTGCTTTAAAAATTTTTTTTTGAGTTGCTTCCTGACAACACTTTACAGTTTGGTTTTAAAACCCAAATTGGAGCTCTGCAATGCCGAAGGTATTTCACATGGAGAAAGCAGTGTGAACCTTGAGGTGTGCCATAGTGCCACTGGGATCAAGTTAAGCATCCAGGTAACTGGGTTATGATAGGGTGAGAAGGACAGACACATGTGGCTGTAATCACAGCTGAGATTATCAAGTCTTGTGCCAACAAGTGCTATGTACCTCACAGACTGTGAATATGGGTAACCCTGGACTATTTGACCTCAGGGCAACTCTAACCCTTTATGGACATGTTCCAGTCACTGAATCATCTTTGTAGGGACTGTTGGAGTGGCAAGGCAACATTCATGTAGTATCCAGTGTGACCCAGATTTGGGCATTGTTTGGAAGCCCTGTAATGCCAGGTGCTGAAATCACACACTGCTTGTCATAGAAGCTAGCATTCCAGATGTTTGTGCATACAGTTTACTTCTGGAATATGCTTTCATATGTTTAAAGACCAGTGATAGATGTATTTAGCCTAGAAGTAATGATATTTTTGTCTGCCTTTTGGAAACTTCGCTTTGCCTTCGTACAGTGTTTCCAAAGCTCGGAGAAGCTAAGAGTATGGAAGTGCTAACAGGATCTCTTCTCCAAGGCAGCTGCCACAGTGTTCTAAGTGGATTCTTTCTAAAATGTGTTTCCCCAAGTGACTACTTTTACCACTTAGGCAGTTGGTTAATTTTAAATTGATGGCATTTGCTGCTAAGTTGATTTGAAAAGCTCTCTAGTTTTACACTTCATATATATTACTGCCCCTGATCCTGATGGCAATAATCTTAGCTATGGCTTCAGATTTTACAGTGTCTTTAAATACATTGCTTTCATACTTCGTATTTATCTGAGAGAGAGAGAGACAGAGACAGAGACAGAGAAGAGAGACAGGGAGAGAGGGAGAGAAAGAAAACTGTGAGTACAGGTGTGTTCTGAAGTATGTGGAGTTTCTTCCTTGAAAATTTGCTTTCAGGTTCATTTATGCACATTTCACATGCGATGGGCTTTGCTGCTAGGAACTAAGTCATCCTTTTCCAGTCTGATGTGTTGCAAATTTATGCTTTCCTGAAAATCTTTTGATGGCTCTTTTTTTTAACTTTAAAATAATAATCCTTCCCTAGACTAACAAGGCCCGACAGGGCATGGATCCTGTTTACATTTTCTCAATTCCTCATTTTAAAACCACATGGGGTTTACACTGCCTGGTCCCAGATCTTGCCGTGTTTCCTCCCACCATGACCTGCACTGTGCCTCCACCTACAATGGAATGTGTATTCCTACCTTTGTCCTTTGGTTCCTCCGAACACTGTGTATCCTAGCTCAGTCGTCATTTCCCTGGGAGCCCTGGACGCCTACCTATCTACAATCCTATTTTAAGGTCATGTGTTTCTGATGTGTAGATGACTTTTTGGTTAAAATTTTGTGTTAATTCTTATGATGATTTCTTTAATTTCTTTCCCACTAAAATTTAGAAACTGTCAGTGTTGTTGATGATGAGCGCCCCTGGCATTGTACCGTGCCAGGCAAAGAAGAGATACTCAAAGATTATAGATTATTTGATAAAGGAATGAATAAATTATAGTACATTTAAACACTCTTAGAATCCCATTCCCATGCTAAGGAGTAATTAGTCATTAGCTTGTCTTTTTTTTTTTTTTTTTTTTAGTTTGTCTTATACTGAAACTTTTCAAAATCCGCGCCAGTACAACACTGATTCCACTTCTCCCAGAAATTTGAGGACTATTTATCAGATTACAAAGCCTTTTAAAGCTTTGGGAAGTCACATAACACGGGTGAACAGGTGAAGCTTGGAACTGGATAAATTTAATTTCAAATCCTTTTCTTACCAACTTTTGTGTCTTCTGAAATATATTTCTAACTCTCTGAAACTCAGTTTCCCCAGTAAGTAAATATATAAAGTTGGGTGAAAAGTCTCATTTCAGAACTTTAAAGATGTCTATCACAAACTGAATTGTTCAAAATTTAACCAAGCAATATCATTAGCAAGTCTTATACTCTAACAGGTACAAGAATATGCTCTATAGTAATACTATTACTAATTAAAAAATTAGAAACCAAGTGTTTAAAAAACTAATTAAATGATTCAGATATTCAAGTGAATATGATATAGCCACTCAGAGGAAATTAATTAGATACAGGAAATTTGACATAGGAAAGTGAAATTGATATGAAAGGTAAAATGACAGGTAGTGACTTAGGAAACATCCTAGGTACGAAGTGAAATGAAACAAATTTCAGAAGGCCATGAAGAAAAAGATGCAGAGACACATATGTAGAAAGAAGAGTTCTAGAAGGTATTCACATTCCAGGTAAAAGTGGTTAATACTGGGAAGTTTCATGAGTGGTCCACATATTTATGAGCAGGGGTAAATTTACTTTACTTTCTTGTTATATGTTGTTATTTGCATTTTTACCAAAAGCATGTAACGCATAATTTTTTAAAACATCTCATGAAATATGATGTTGTTCTCCTGGGTTGTTGTAAGAAATGAGGTGGAAATCACATGTGAGATATGTCTGGTACATGCTACAGAATTAAAACTATTTTACAGAAAAGAGTCCTTCTGAATCACACCTGCACAGGGCTTCCTGCTGTGAAAGTTTCACTGTAGTCTTCAGAGACCAGGTGACTCTTCACCATGAATCTCGAGATTTAGCCCCACATACCCTGGGTCAGATGGCCAAGGTCAGCCTCCCTCCTGGGAGTGAGAGTTAAGACAGAATCCCACATTCACTCCATGAAGTAAAAAATGTCTACAAAAGCCCAGCTAACAGCAAATATAGGGTACATTAAAAATTAAGGGAATTTAGTTTTCTAATTAATTCCCAATTAACCTTAAAAATCACAAACATCAATGACCAAAAGAAAGGTAATATGAATGCTCCGACTAGGCGTAAGTGCACAGAGATAGGCCAACTCAAAAATACATGTAGCCCTGTGGACGGTGAAGGGTTCAGGGTCTGCTCTACAGTCATATTAGAATGAACTGTGGGTTTGTGCCTCAGGCCTGTACCTAACTGCTAGATTCCAGCTTGGCGTCCTTCCCCACCGCAAAAATGGACGGCCATCGCTCTGTGGCATGAGCCCAGGTTATTTTTCCTTGTACTGTAGGTACATGAAAAGTGCCTTTTGCTGGAACCATCTACTGTCCTCATTCTTTTTTGTTTTTGAGTTCTACAGCTGAATGTGATTTGCACTTGAAAATGAACTAATACACACACTGAATTGGTCTATTTCAGACTAGACCTTCTGACCATTGAGTTCAGTCCATTCTGGAACTATTTGTTGATGAGCGATTGTGTTAGTTTTCTGGTGCTGTGACAAAGTTCTGAGAATACGACCCAAAAGGCAGAAAGGTTTACTTTGCCTCATGGTGTCTGAGGCTTCAGTTAGTGGTTGGCTGCTGCTGTTGCTGGGGCCAGGGTGAGGTGGGAACAGCAGGGCAGAAAGAGCAGGGCAGGAAAGCCCTCTGCCTGATGGCAGCCAGGAGGCAGGAAGAGAAAGTGCACCTGGGTGGGCTTCTTCTTCCTTTCCTCCTCCTTCACTCTAGCTTCAGTCAGGCCCTTCACCTACTGCGTGGTGCTGCCCGCACTTGGGGTAGGTCTTCCCCCTCGTAGTGCTGACCCAAATGCCAATAGTCTCTGGCAACATTTTCACAGACCCATCCAGAAGTGTGGTTTACTGATTTCCTGTGCAGCATCTCAATTCAATCTAGTGGACAATTCAGAGAAACCATCATACAACCTACTACTTTGCCAGATTTGATGTTTTTCTAGGGAACTGATAACTGACCTAGTAGCTCACAGCCATTGCCAAGCTAAGTTTCACACTACAATATAAAAGTATTGTTCACTGTCATGCAATAGCGTTTATTAGGGAAACTGGCAGACCCAGATAAAAGCACAGCATTTTACCCTGGGTAACAATCTGCGGTTTTATGCCTTTTTGGTGAGCTCACCATACATCAGCTTCATTTCTACTGCCTCTGTTCTTGATACAGCAAATACTCCTGCCTTTGTAATCCTGCATGAGTCCATAAACTGACACCTTGCCAAGTGGTTTTGATTGACTGCTTTTCACTTGGCAAGCGAAACATAATAAAAAGAGGTTCACTGTGGAGGCTTATGCATGCAAGGGAGCAATTTCTGGGGGTGTGTGTGCATACAAACTGAATCTGTAAACTCCAGCAGAGCCCATATCCAGGACTCTAAAAGTAGAACAAACTGATTTAGGTGACAGTATACTTGAGCCAAACCTCTGTGCTGGTTTGTTGGCAAAACCTAACATATGGCCTTTTAATGAGAGATAACGTTAATAATTACAGATATTAGTAATGCAGCAGAAGGGTTGTTTGTGCCACCTTTTATTGTAATGAAGAATTAAAACTGGTTCCTCAAGAAGCACCTGTCTACCACCTAGGTGTGAAATACCAGCACTTGAATGGAAAAGGGGGTGCTAAGTAATATCTACTTGAAAAGTGGGTATGTATATGATGGTTAAGTTTGGGGGGCTCTTTAATATTACAGTAAACATTTTACACCAAGTTTGTCATTTCGTGCCAGTTTTCATTTGAAAATGTACAAAATCAATAAGAAAAATTTTTATTCTTACTGCCTTTTAAGAGAAAAAACTCCTAGGACGGTGCCTCAGTACAATTAGAAAGTATATATTGATTAAAGGCTCAAATAGAAGTGGTAGCACAGCTTCTGGAATGTAGGACATCATCCTAAAAGGGGTTGAAATCAAGTACTTCTCATCCTGCCTTTTGTGAGACGTATTTCTCGGGCTGCTTGAACCCACCACCCCTTCTAGATACTCTGTCTTCTCTCTGGTTCCTAGAGTTACTGTAGCAACTCCATTTGTCAAGACTGATCCGCATTCCTCGCCATGATTAATTGCTTAGTGTATAAGAGCAGCTTTTCTAACACTGGGACGAAATGCATGAAACTTGCCACCTAAGGAATAACTGAAACTGGACACCCAGTGATAGAAGGTTTATTTTAGCTCAGTTTCCAATGTTTTGGTCCACGGTCAGCTGAATCCAGGGGTAGACTGTGACAGAGAAAGGCCTGATGGAGCAAAGCTTCTCGCTTGATGGTGGGCAGGGAAAGGGTGCCAGAGAGGATAGGGCCAGGGCCCAGAGAGAGTTCCCAACATCATGCTGCCATGACTCACGCAGACACACCCAAGAATATGCTTTACTAGTCCTCTAGGCATCTATCAAACCGATCAAGTTGACATTCCACATTAACTATCACAGAGAGGGTTTTGTTCAAAAGTAAGCTAATCCAGTCACTGGACAGAGGTCCATCAAATTACTTCTCTTAGGAACTTGAACAAAGTAGTACAAAGACTTGGGAGATTCAGGAATGATCATGACAACTGTGTTCAACATACAGAATGTCCTGTGGGCTCTTTAAGGGACTGTGCTGAGAATGCACAAAGTATACACACACAAGAAGTGAGGGGTGGGGATGAGAGGAAGGAAAAGAGAAAAATGTGGAGGAAGATATAAAAATGGAGAGAGACCGAGAGGGAGAGACAGAGGAGGGAGGGGGGAAGAGGGAGAGAAACTAGGAGTGCCCCACAGCCAAAGGAGTCAGAATACCCCATTTTACAACATGATTCGCACCTTGTGTGGATGACTATGATTGGAATTGATTTCTACCCTCAAATTGGCAATCCACAGTTGTTCTTAGGAAAACCTCTTACAAAACCAAAAGACTAGAATGGCTTCAGTGTCAGGTGTAATAAAAATATTTTAGTAAGGGAAATTTATTTCAAATTGAATGTTATTAAAACTTAGAAATGTAGAATAAACATGGACATAACAGAATCAGGTGGATTTCCTCAAGACCTAACAAGGATTATTTTCATTAAATAAATAATGGGATTTTACCAACTCAAAAAGAGATACATGGAACTCATTAGTTTAATGTTTTAGAGCTCAAGACACAGACAAACTCAGGTGAGGGTTATGTGTGACAGGCAATTGATTTAAATTGGGAAAACTTGCATACATTCTTACACTTTTAAGCCAGTCATGAAAATGAGTTTCCCTCTTATGAAAACATCCTATTGGTGATAGTAACTAATTTCATTTCCAGAAATCCATTTCTTTCATTGTTTCCTATGGGAAGTAACTATAAATTTACCCCACAACCCTCAGAGATCTTCTTCCTGTCTTTTTACAGTTCCAGTCTTTTTCCTGAGAGTCTGGAGAACATATGCCACCCTGAAAGTTTGGGGAAAGTTCTCTTATTTTGAGTTCATCAAAATCAAAACTATGAGGCATATTTTCCAAACTACACGCATGAGCTGTTTCAGTTTGGGGCCTTACCAAGTGACAAGTCTGCCATGGAGCTCTTTGCCCAGATTTTTTAGAGAAGTTACTTAACTTCTCAAGTCATAGGGCTTAGGACAGTGAGCCTGAATATGCGAAAGGTTGTCACAGAGCCTCCCTTTCAAGGTTCTGCATGGTGGTGGACCTCACTCTTTTCATGGTACCTGACAGCCTTTCTGACCCAGAGAACCTCTGGCAGGTTGTGTTGGGTCTCTCCCGACTTTTTATGAATGAATCTCTTTTCTTCCCTTTGATGATCTATACATTTGTACCCAGATTGCACTGAAAACAGAAGCTATGTCCTTCCTTTCTGTAAGGCGAGTGCAACTCTTTGAAAAAATATGTATTTTTCCCTATAAAATTTTTTAGAACAAATAATGTTATGAATATATTTAAGCCCCCTGCAGTAGTCAGCTTTTTTTTTTTTTACCTGAGTTGAACTTGCACTTTTTCTTACCTAACAGGATTCATTTCTACTTTATTAATATAGAACTTTAATTAGGCACATATATTTTCCACATCAAATAACATGTAAGCAAAAATAATATTTTTCCCACCAATAGCAAAGAAAGCAATCACAGTCAAAGTAATACCTTTCTACTTTGGGGTTAATCAGTAAAGTTCTGCAGCTCTTTTTTGGTAAATTTCTTTCTTAGTGGAAAGTACCAAAAAATGAACTCAGCCAAAAGTTTCATTTCTGAGTGGAAATGGAAAAAATTAGAAGTCTTTCTCCAAAACAAAAACAACACAGAAAGTCAAATTATGATCTTTGCTAGATTGATGACTAATGAAATTTGACACTCTATTTTTCTCATGTTTTATGGGCTATGAACAGTCACATTTCACATGACTATGGATATATTCTATTTTTAAGTAACTTGAAATAAAAAGACTAGTGTTAGTTTTGATTTTCTATATCACAAAAACAATATGTGATGTGGACATTGAAAGCAGTGCTTTCCATTATACCTAGTGTTGGCAAGGGAGCTGAAGAACACCAGTCTTCCTGAGAGCACTATTCTAGCTCAGAAGCCAGTGTCACCTATAGAAACACAGATCAAGAAAGAAAAGTTCCCAAACCACAGTTAAATCCTCATTGAAATAATTCTTTCTATTACCTGTCATGGTATTTGGCAAAGGAAGCTATTTTCTTGCTTGTTTTCAAGTTTTCAGAAGAAGTACCCCTGTCTCGTTCCTCTCTGGGTACGGTGCCAGATTGCTCTGCCATCGAATAATCATAGAACCTGCCGAGATTTAAGTCACTGTTGGGTAAGCTGTTCTAAAGCACTTTGCATCTTGCACACTAAAAAAATTTACTTTCTTAGAAATACTGATAATTGCAATTCAACATATAATCTTGTCTGTTACTATCTGCTTTTGCTGAAAATTCTTCCAATTTTCTTATTGTTAATGCCCTGGAGATGGATTTTGTGAATTGCTCCACTGATGTTATTCCCCACAAGATTTTTGTCCCCAGCCTTCTGATTCTTTTAAATTTATGATGCACTTTACCAGAAATTCCAAAAATCTTAATTTTATGTCTCCTTTGCAGAATATTAGAGAAAAATAGAAATCTTTGGGTAGAACAAGTGCTAAGGAGATGTGAAAATGAAAATAACAAAAATTTATAATTAAAAACTATCAACAAAATGATGAGAACTGGTTAAACTATGTATATTAGCTTATTCCTACAAATACAGGAAACTATTCCTCTGGGTCAGTTGTTTGCAAATTAGAGCACCTCAGGGTCATCTGAAAGGCTTGTTAAAACAGATCACTTGCCCTCAGCCATGGGTTGGGTTCTAGAACATGCATATCCCACAAGATTGTAGGAGGTACTGATGTACTTTGAGAGCCACTGTTCTAAGAACTGGAGCAATTGGTTCTGGATTTGGAGTGTGACTTTGCACAACCACTTAGCTTTGCCTGCTCTAAGAATAATTCCCAACTTGTTGCTTCATGCACATGGAAACACTAATTAATCAATGAAAGTAGTAACTCTTACCTCTTACACAACTATAATCCATTACAAAGATAATTCAAGTGTCATTATATTACTTTCATATACAATTGTTCATTATTTCCTGTGGTATCAATTGTCTTTGTTCACAATATTTTGTCTGTTTCTTTTGATATTTTTCCTGACTTGCAATGCACTTTTGCATTCTGATTACAGTCTGAACTGTGGTGTAGGTGTTCATTCATTGGAAGAACCAGTTTATTTCCAAAGCTGTAAAATTCCAGAGTAACACACTTGAATTAATTAACCTGCATGAAGAAGCAACATATACCATCAGAAAAGGATTGGGACAGACTCCATCCCAGTCGAGTTCTAGTTACAAAGCTTTTCCTACTGTGAAGATGAGAATGGGGGTTTTACTCATACCTCCTGATTCACCAGGGCTGTCCAGATTCATGCTTATTCTGACATAACTCCCAGTAGCTTCTTCCTTTACTTCCAGGGGTATCTCTGTTTACAAAATAAATTTTATACTCTATCTAGTTCCAGGCAATAGCCCTTGAATATTTCCATTGTCACGGACAATTCAATGCAACGTTCTATGCTTAAAGTCATTAAATAATATTTTACCTCACTGACATCTCCTGCTCTAGTCTTCAGTTTAACCAACTGCCCTCGTCTCCTCACGTTAGTATTTTGGTATGCTCAGGACTTGTGATAGCTATTTATACCAAAGAGTCACTCAAATGTGCATCTTGTACAAGAGCTCATTGTTCTAAGGAATGTGCTTGAGGAACACACAGAGTTTCTCTGGGGATGTCACCACAGTCCATTTCCACAGAGCCTACAGAACATTAACAAATTCAGTGGGACTTGTCACTTAAGCAAGGCTAAAGGTTCTTTTGGCTCTTCACTGCTGGATCTGATAGGCCAAGATCACTGGACTGTGAGAATAGAACTCACTTCCTAGAACAATCCTCCACGCATGACCCAGTGAGGTACACTGTGTTGGTAGTAAAGCAGGCTACCCCTCAAGAATAGGTGCAAACTGAAATCTCTAGATTGTAGAGCATCATTGAATGCCTAAGTAAAGGAAAAATGTTTTGATAAAAATAAAATGCATGTCAGTGTTGCTGTACCTCCCTAAATATCTATGAAGTTAGAGCATTCTGATTAGGAAACACTTCCTATAAAAGTGATAGCTGTTTTTCTCATTAATTTATGAAAAAGAAAACACCGATATCCTACTGTTGACTTCAGTGTCACAGAGTCTGTTTTAAGTCCTTCATTTTTTTAAATAGATGACTAGATGTACCCTAGACAGTGTTATTGCTACGGAGGAGCTCCAGGTTCGTGTCACTTGCTGATATTTACATTGTTGTCTACATGTTCTTACGTGTTTCCCATGTGAAGAAGGTGTTTTGCTGAAATTGCTCATTATTACATTATAAGATAGGTAGTTATAGTTTCTTCTTTTTAAAATTATGAGTCTATTCCTAGTATTGAAAAGTAAGAATTATTATAAACCCATTCTCTAACTGAGGCTGCTTAGGTGAGAAGTATAAAGTTTTTTTCACTAGAGCCTGTACTGATTCAGTGACAAGTAGTAATGGACTAGAGCATCCAGTTTTCATTGCTGTAGTTCAAGTTGACATAGACAGCTTTGTTCCTCGTAAAAATATTTTTCATGCTTTGCTTTGCCATAGACTCTTAACATTTATATCAAAGGCTGCTGTAAAAATTCTGGAATATGACCTGCACAGTCAAATATTTACATTTATAGTTAGACGGATTATTTGTTTTTATTGTAGAAGAAGTTTTGAAATGTTTTCTTCATTTGGTATGTTCACAGCTAAATAATATAAGCAATAGAAATATAGTGAGCTGGAGACAATTAATTTAAAAAATCTAAAAGGACTTAGGATTATAATAACTGAAGAATCTTTTTGGAAAATAACTGATTTTAGAAAACATGATAAACAATATGAAAAAATTGGAGTCTGTCCAGCTGCTCTGTAGAAACAAATTAAAATAGAATTTCTGGTCTAAGCTAAAATACCAGCTCACACCCTTCTCTAACCTTATAATAAGAAACCTGTTCTTAAATAGCGTCTGTAACCCAGAAACCAGAAGTAAGTAATGGAAATACTGGAACACAAGAAAACAACAGCAGCAAGCCAGATTTAAAAGCATTTTTAAGAATATATATTCAAAAGGAACTAGTAGGGAATCCAATCTAACACCTTCTGACCCTTGGTAGCACACCAGCGGGTACATGGAAGGGTTCCAGTTGGGGCTTCCTGCTGTTTATTTTACAGAAGAACCTGTGGAAAGAGGTTATGAAAAGCCCACTTAGCCAAACAGCTGAAAGAGGCGTTAGGCATTTTGGGGATGTTTTGCACATTTCGATAATGTGTGAAATTATTCGCAACTTTAAAAATATCTTTACACCTTCCTCTGTGTTGAGAGGGTGAAGCTGTGATGCTGTCTCTCAAGCATGGGCCAGGTCTGTGGTGGGGAAGAGCAGAGGGGTTTTCTTAGACAGTCGCCACTCTGTAATTAAGGGGGTGTTAGGGAGTGTGTCCAGATGCCCCCCAGAGCCTCGTGCAGTCTTAGGCGTTAGGGTTTTCAGAGGTGCCTCAGTCTAGAGTCTGTGATTGATTCACGGTCCAGTGCTGGGTGAAAGGCGTGAGTGAGTGCTACACCTGCCCTAGGTGAGGAGCCTGCATACAGTGTAAAGGACAGGGCCTTCTCTCACTTGTTGCATTTGCTCTCTTCCACCGCCAAAAACTATTGCCCCTCTGCCATGTGCCACCCTGCACTGAAGCACCCAGCTGGTTACAAACTGTGAACTAAATAAACTTTAGCTCCTTTAACTTTGGGTGCTCAGTGTTTTGTCTCAGCAACAAGAAAAGTAACTAAGATGATGGGGTTTGACATGTTCATGAGCTACAGAGGTGGTTAAAACAGAATGATGTAGCATATGGTCGAGGGTATGAAATAGTTCAATCTGAATTTGACTTCTACTTCCATGACTTTCTGGTGATATAACCTCGAGGTTGCTAACTTCTAGGAGACTCAGCTCAGCTATGCAGAGATGGAATTTCATTGCCCACTGTCTAGGGCCAGAACTGGAGGGAACCCAGTAATTCTTGCAGAGCATCACACATTCCAGGCATACTGAAACTTCCAATAAATGTTGACTATTGGTATTCTATGTCTTCCCCTAAGGAAGACATAGAATATTTCTGAAACTTGTGGCTCACAAGACCCCCAGTTTTTCACATCTGAGCAGATGTCATTTTAGATGCAATAATAAAAATGTACACTTACATATCAAAGACTCTCAAAATCCTGTCACATCTTAGAAACTAAATATATTCTGCTGAATGAGTAGGGTATGGCTTAATTGTTAAACAAAAGCTATGTGCTTTAAGCCGTATCAGATCATTTATTCAATGCTCGAGAACATTCATTGGCTCTCAGTTCTCTCCTCTGAGAAACCCAAACCTCCCAAGTTAAATTACTCTTTTCTTGTAAGCATTCTAGCTTTCTTATAGCCATACCTTTGTGAGATTTCTTCATCTCAAGTAGCTCTCCCTATCAGTTTCTCCTGGTAAAATATTTCTAACCTTCAAAATTAATTAAACTTCACACTAGCTTTTGTGGCCTCCTAGAATTATGTATTCTAAAATATGTATTACTTTTGGATTAGGAAAGTAGTTTGATATTTGTCTCATTAGTAACTACTAAGGCCAGGAATTCTTCTTTCAAATTTTTGTACCTCTACAATACCTTTTGTATATTTAAGGAGGAACTATCTCCTGATGAGACAAAATCAGATAAACTTATAAATTATCAAGAGGAATATGACCTTGAACTTGGGAGAAACTACCTTGTGTAGCCTGGTGTGGAAATACCCACATTACCATGTAATCAGTTGAAGACAACACCCTGGTTAAAGGAATATAAGGTTGAGAAGGTAAAAGTACTGAGCTCTGAGGATGTGTGGAGAGGATTTGGGGTCAGAGTTGGGCTGGAATCTCTTCTGAAAGAATAATAAAATAAAACTCTTATCATGTCTAGCCTATCAGAATTCTATGTACAAATTCTTATTTCTGCAGTTTTATTTTTCCTACGACATCTGTTGAAAATTAATTTCATGCCACTCCCTGAACTAGCTGCATTTTATAGTGTTGTTTTTTAACCCTCTCAACAACCTCATGGCATAGATTGTACTAGGATTCCCATCTTACAGCTGAAGAACATGAAGCTCAGTCATGTGTAGCACAAGTTCAAAAAAGAAGGTAGAATTTGAACCCACGTCTGCCTGATGTCAGAATTGTTCTTCACTCATGGGCTGAATTTGTTTTTAAAGTTTATCCCAGGTACAGGGAACCCGAAGTGAGGGTTCATTCACTGCAGTCCAAACAAGTACCTCATTTTGTTGCTTACTAGAGGGAATCATTGAATATCATATCTGGAAACATTAGCAAACATTTACTCCTGTGGGAGACTAGTTAAAGAGAATTGAGGATTAACTGACCTCCTCTGTTCACAAAAGAGAAAAACAGCAAGCTGTGCTCCTTTGGTGATACATACGGACGATGGTGTGTTGCAGGTTCTAGGGAAAAGTGAACACAGCTGAGATTCAGTTGTTTACTGGGACATATGCTAGCAGATGATAGAAGGCAGACGAATCTCGTGTTACTCTAATCGATTGTACCCATATTTAAGTGGATTAATACAACAAGAACCAGATACTCAGTGCTCTCTGCCCACTAAAGACAAGAGTGGCTGCCTGCACGCTAACCTGACTCTGTGTGCATTTATGTTGCACCCTCATTCACCCCTGGGTCAGGGAACAAACCAGGAGAACTGCGTCCCTGCAGGTGGCACCTGGAACAGGGACCTGAACATTACAGGCCTTTATCCTACAAGTGGTGCCCAAACAGGGACAAAATTGTAAGGCTAGTTTGCTACACATGCCCATAATTTTAAGAGCTAAAAAGTAAAGCCTGCAGAGACAAAGTGCTCTTTTTTTATTTTTTTAATTTTCTTTTATTTCTTTCTTTATTTATATTTTTGGTACCAGCAATTAAACTTAGGACCTTGCACTTGCCAGGCAGGTGCAAAGTGCTCCTTTTCAGATTTGTGCATAAATGGCAGCTGGGAGCAGAACCCTGTTTTCTTTACATTAGCTTAGTGCTAATTCCTCAGGGGGTAGGAATAAAAAGCTTTACAGATTAGTCTTGTAAACCTAAAGCTATATGGTGACAGCAAATGTTATAATTCCACTAAAAGATGTTGTTTTAGGTTACAATAGTTGTCATCTACTGTATCTGCCAGATCTTCTTTTAGATCTTCAGAGCTTAGTCTGACAATCTGTAGAACTTCTAAAGCAGGGAAAAGAATTTTTCTTTTCCCTGTGCATGACATCCTCGAACCTGAGAAGGTAATACCTGAGCTAATGAAAATTCCTCTTAACAAATCAACTACCCCGTAAGTCAAAGCCAATTTCAAAGCTACTTGATTTGTCTGAGCTGCATTGAAAACCCTGGACCCCAGGGATTCCACTGAAAACTGCTTATGGAAAGTATTTTTTTGCCCACTGTGAAAAAAATCTGTATGTAGAATCATGATTTGGTCACAAACAACCCCAAGAGTCTCAGAACTGAAATTTGAGAAGAATAATACCTATGGACTCTGAAGAGAAAGCCAGGGAAAATCATACTGTGTATAAATGTCTGTAATCCCAGTAGTGTGTGAGGCTGAGACATGAGACTTTCAAATTTCAGCCCAGCTTGGAGAATTTAGCAGCTTAGTAAAATCCTGTCACACACACACAAAAAGAGTCAAAGATGCAGCTCAGCATGAAGGTCCTGATTTAAATCCCGAGTACTGGAACAAGAAGAAGGAGAAGAAGAAAGAGGAGAAGGAGAGGAAGAGAGAGGGGGAGCAGAGGAAAAAGGAGGAGAAAGAGAAGGAAAAGAAGGGGGAAGAGGAGAAGGAGAAAAAGA